>LKNJ01000940.1:0-195456 GCA_002120245.1 Maccullochella peelii
ATGCCAATTAGAGCTGAAACGATTAATCAGTTATTGAATTAGCTGATCGACAGAAACTTAATCAGCAACTATTTTGAATCATGAAGAGATCAGTTCCAGTCTCTCAAATGTGGTGATTTGCTGTTTTGCTCTGTTTTGTATCATTGTAAACTGAATATCTTTGGGTTTTGGACTGTTGTTTGGACAAAACAAGACATCTGAAGATGTCACTATGTCACTGACGCAGCTCTAATGACAATAGAATATTTACTTCAACTTTTCCCCTGCTGTGAAGTTACTTAGCTTCTACTCCAGGTCATTAAAGAAGCTCCAGTATACCGCTGTAATACTGAAAACATCCCACTCCACTTCCAATTTAAGATAACCTCTGTTGACCGTATCGTGCACCTTTACACATATTCCTGTGTAATTAGTGTGACTAATGCCAGTGGACTTCTGTGTTAAAGGGACTTTTCGTGCTTTCTCAGGTCTGGCTGGCGTCTTGAGGACACTGTGAAGCAGATCAGCTTCCCCCACAGAATACTAAGAATTCAGTGTGTGTGTGACTTCATACTGTTGTCCTCTCATTGTACAGTCCGCTGGCTCCAGTACACAGAAAGTGCCAGACAATGGCAGATTGTGGAGGTCAAAGAAAGTTTCTTTGTCTTGAAAAAAACAATGGACTATCAATAGTTTATTGGCTCTGCCGTCTATATGGACCCTGCCCAGGGCCCTTTTTATAGTGACAGCAAGGTCAAGACCCCAAATGCACAGTGTAGTTGCGTGCATTTGTGCCACCATATGTTAACATCTATGAATTCACATTTTACAGACTATAGGCTGCAGTTCACTGAACTAAAAGCAGACTGAGTCATGTCATTAATCATGGTCCTAATATATGGAACGGAAGCAGTTATGGTATAAATATGTCCATAAAGACAATCTGACTGGGGGCGAAATCCAGTACACACTTGGTAAATCTTAACGAGCAACACAACGTCCCTGTGTGTGTGTGTGTTTCATGTCTCACACAAGAGTAAAGTGCTGCTGGTATGTGTACTTTAAAGTCAATGAAGAGTGTGTAAGTTTTAGTGTGTATTTATGAGTGTGTTCCCACACAGCTTTGATATGGCTGATTAGGGCTGTTAGATGAGGACTGGAGATGACCTTGGTGGACAAATCATCTGCATTTACTTGAGAGATACAGAGAAAAGCCTCTGGGATAAATAATGTGCCCTCATCACTTTGCTATTACCATAGACTTCTCACAATACTAAAGTATGTGCATTTTATGAAGCATTTGTCGGCTCACCTTATTTGCATGAATTTGGAGGTATGTATTTATCCACTACAAACTGCTATGTACTGAGAGTGCAGGCATTTGCTCTAGCTAGCTAACAATATGTACTGATTGTGTGTGGGTGTGTGTATATAGTGTGTCTGTGTAAGTGTGATAGCTGCGTCTGTTTTCAGAACTTACCAGAAGCTCCACTGGTGTGTTGATATGGCTAACATGTTAGCAAACAGTTGCCTACTTACACATCCAGCAGACATGGAGCAATATTAGCATTAGTTGGTGTCATGTTTCAGGCCACTTGACAAATCTAAGTCCAATATTCACACTCTTTAAGATCTATTTAAGTACCAATTTCTGTGTCTTTAGCTGCTAAATGTTCACTAGCTAGTTGCTGTCTGCCATTTAGTGCTGTGCAGGTAGTGTACTGTGGGTTTACCAGAGCGTTTTTGCTGGAAATGGCTGCCTGCTGGAAACAATGCTAACAAGAACCATGCCAGGCTGAACCAAAACAATAAACTAAAGCTGTGTCATGAAACAGAAGTACTGTTACCATGGTTACCTGCAGTTTAATATATCTTGCATGCCCTGTAATAAAATGTTACCTGATACCTGCCAACCAATCCGTGCCCATGGTACAGCACCTAAATTAACAATATAGCAGATTGTTTAAAACACAAACTGACAGCTAGAGGTTTCAAATGGGGTTCTGGTGCAGGTGTTGCAGGTGTGGGTCCAGTGAGATGTGGGCTTGCCATCTGTAATCAATGACTGTATGTTTAATACATCAGCTCCGTGAACCTACTGGGGATTTAACGTGGTTTCCATACCAATTAGGAAGCTTGATAGGATATAAAAAGCTCCTCCGTCAGACGACAGGTGTCACACATAAGCTACAACAGCCTCTAAGCATGTTATGAATGCAAATCACACCCCTCACATGGAGAAGGGTGAAAGATGGAAGGAGATGGATGGAAAAGATGGCAGACAGATAAAGAAATGGTAGATGAACATTCCTAGTCTTGTGTCAGCCTTAAAGCTGCTTCCTTGCTTTTGAGAAAATGTCAATTGTACAATGTTTAAAGCTGCTGTAATCAATATTTTTATATTAACAATAGATTAAGTATGTGCAATGTGAAAGTAGCGACAAACACACAAACAATTATCAATATTTATGCAGTTCCCCTCAGCCCTACAGAGCAAGATTCACAATGTACAGTTACTAGCAAATCAGGGATCATAAACAAAAGTCCAGTTGACTCATATCTATCTTAAATTTACAGATTACAGTTTTCATTTCCAGGATGAGCCAAAAACGTATTTGATTCCACTTTTTAGACTTAAGCTAAATATGATGGAGCTCTTTACCGTGAATTTCAGATGCTAACGCCATTGAAAATCACATGACAACAACAGCTGGATAAAAGCACAACTCCAGACTGTTTCGCTCTTGGTTCATTTGCTACACCTTCCAAGCATGAGTAACCATAAAAGTGCAAATTTCCGCATGTTTCCTGTAGTTGGTTCTGGTTATATTCTCCCTTCTAACGCTGTAGTTGGCATTAAAAAAAAGCACCAATACCTGCATCAGATGGTTTTGTTGTGATCATTTAGCCTCACATGGCATTGTTGCCACCTGCTCCTACAAACCCAAGTAAAAAAGCAAACACCTCCAGTGTTTTAATGCTTCAGACATGGTTAGTGTAATTTCATCCTATGTGTGAAGAGTTAGGAAGGCACATGATGCCAGGAGGGAATATGACAGAGATGAGTGAGAGGAGTGAAAGGAAAAGACTGGCAGAAAAAGCAGGAAGCTGCAACATAATTTCCACACCCTGGTCCCCTCCTGCCAAGAGAACAGAGGGCACATTCTCCCCTCCTCCCCTCTTTTTCTTCTCTGCCTCCCTCCCTCCCAACTTTCTCTTTTGCTCGGACAATAGGGGCCACAGTGAAACAATGCAAAAAGGAAAAGCCGGGGGCATGTGCGGCAGCAATAGGGGGGGTGGTCTGAGGTGCTGAGAGGGGATGATGGGTAAGAGGGCTGTGGAGCTTTACAGGGGGGTCAGAAGAAAGTTATGGAGGCTTTCTTTTCCTGGTAGGGAGAGTTTTGATGAGGGGGATGTATAGAAAATCAGCAGGGATGAGGGGGGTTGTTTAAAAGGCTGACGTAAGATGGGGGTAAGGGATGTAGGGTAGAGAGGGGCAGCTAGTGTTGAGAGTAACACAGGCCGACGGGGCGAGGGTTATGTTTTTGTGGGACTCTTTTCTGCCTGACTGACTGAGCCTGAAAGTGATCAGGCAAAGAAAATCTCTGGCTTTTTCTGTTGCACACACACCCACACATATGCATACAAGATACAATTGTTAGCCAAACTATTGGAATTAAAGCTGGACTAATAAATATTTTTATATTAACAACTGATCAAATGTTTAATGTGAAAAGGGTAGTAGTAAGGTTTCTGATCATCTGCATTAGCACAGGCATGTCACTGACTCCTTCAAACCCTGAAAATCTGTAATTTCTGCTCTGACTGAGTCATCAGTATCCAAGTTGGTCGCAATCTGCTGTATTTATCATTCTGCAGCATTTGACTTCTCCATCTGATTACCAGTAAAACAAGAGCGACAAGTGATGAAACCGTATTCTCTACATTACCGTTTTCAATTTTAATTTCACTTTAGTTTCAAAGCATAGATCATCGTTTATCATCATATACTTTGTTTTATTGACTTTATTTATTGACAGGCTTATTAAGGTTTCTTATACAGGTTTCAGTTGGGATATTAATGTGCATTCCTTGAATTCTGACAAACCCAAAAATAATTTCTAATATTGTTCTAGATACCTACTGCCATCATACCGAAGGTCAAACATAAAACCGGAAAATATAAGGTTGTGTGTGTGTGTGTGTGTGTGTGTGTGTGTGTGTGTGTGTGTGTGTGTCGGTGGGGGAAGGTGCAAATGACAGCGGAAAATAGATCCAGGGAAAGAGAAAAAAAAGAGAAAAAACTGCCTTTGCTGCCTGTGTGTGAAAGAATGGAAATACCTGATCACAACTGTGACAGCCATTTTACAGTCACCTACACAAAACACTGTCATGACAACCATGGCTCACATTCACAGCAAGCTGCGCTGAGATGGTGACGTCAGAAAAGACATTTTTTACAGTAAGACAAATAAAAAAAACAACAGATAAATCTGCATAGTTTGAGGAAAAGTGGACAGTTGAAAAAAGGGTAATTATAATGCTAAAACAAGTGCTGGAATGTACTGAATTTTGCAAAATGACTATCTAATAATGTACATTTCTCTGGGTGGATTTAAACTTAGAATCATGAGGCCCAAGTCACTTAAGGAGACATCAAATCCTCAGAAATTCATAGAAATGACAGTTCTAACGGACACATTCATCAAAGTGCACCACATAGTAAAGTTCTCTTCTTTCTGTAGACCAACTGGCTGTGTTAGTCTCTGGCTCCATCTTGTGGCGCTGACATACCTTGCAGTTATTTTGATTGGTAGGTCAGAAGAAATAGACTTCATGACCTAATGTTTTGATCTCGATGTCCTTCAACTATAAATATCCTAACAGATCCAGACATAAGCTCTGTTTAAGCTGCAATAGAGGACTGCAGAAGCTCAGTGAACGGTTGGTAAGAACCATTCTTGGTTATTTTTATGTTATTTATTATTAGTCACTGGTGGAATGTAACTAAGTACTTTTACTCAAGTACAAATGTGAGGTACTTGTACTTAAATTCAGTCCTTTCTTTTCATGCCACTTTCTACTTCTACTCCACTACATTGTACCTTTTACTTAACTACAATTATTTGACAGCTTTAATTACTAGTTACTTAATTGGTTTGCATACAAAACATATGAAGAGCTTATAAAATATGACCTCTAGTTATAAATTAAACTACCAAACAGTAGGGTACAGCTGAAACAATTAATTAATTGGTAACTATTTTAATAATAATAGTATGTTAATAGTTTGTCATTTTTCATGCAAAAACATTTCATGGTTCCAGCTTCACAAATGTTTGGACTGTTGGTTGAACAAAACAAAGCATTGTGAAGGTGCCACTTTAGGCTCTGGGTAATTGTGACAGCATTTCTCACTGTTTTCAGAATTTTTACAAACCAAACAATCAATCGATGAATGGAGAAAATAATCATAAGATGAATCCATAATGAAAATAATAATTAGCTGCAGTCCTATGGGCCTACCAAACAGTCCAAATTTTAATTTACTCCACCTCAACCAACTACAACAGTAAAATCCTGCTTTAAAATTAAAGCATGAGTAATAATAATCTAATTATATAATATATAATAGAATAACAGTCACAGGGGACTTTTTTCTGCATTGAGTAGCCTACTTTTACTTTAAATAGTTTAAGCTTATTTTCCTGGTTATACTTACATACTTTTACTTAGCCTAAGTAACATTTTCAATGCAGGACTTTTACTTGTCACAGAGTATTTTTTACAGTGTGGTATTTGTACTTTTACTTAAGTACAGTATACTTCCTCCACCACTGTTATTATTATTAGCGGCTTGAATGTACAGTGCCGAGCTACACTCTACACCAGTTGGTGGCGCTAAAGGCACCATTCCGTTGTTTGCCAACCGCCAAAACACATGAAGAAGAAAAAGAAGAATTAAGCTAGTTGCTAGGAAAAGCCGACACTTTCACAGATTAGACCGGTCCAGTCTTCTTCAATCAACCCGGAGGACCAGCTCTCCCGCACAGTTTAGCCCCACAGCATGGGAAATCTGGCGCTCTCCACAAGGTAACACAATGATATGTTGCTGTGATGTTGCTTGTGTGTGACCTGTGTGTTCCTTGCCGAACTTGCATGAACGTGAAAAAAAAAGCTATGCGGATGCTGCGCTACATCCTCCTCAGACCCGGTAATGCATTTGTCATGTCCACTTAAGCAAATGAGCCAGTTGCACAGTCGGCGCTGGGTGCATGGACGAAAGTGAAGCATTATTATAATATATTATTATAAAGCTTTAAAACCCAGCTCCATTCATTGGATTCTAGTCCTTTTTTCAGAGAAGATGACATCCATGGATGTATCATAAATATATGGGATATGCGTCAACCACTTTTCTTTTTTTAAATTGTATTAACAACATGTGTCACAAAGCATGGGTAATATGAAAACCAAAATCAGACATCCGTTTAAAAAAGTTACACATTGAGTTAAATTAAGACATGAAATGTAAATAAAGAAAAACTAAAATGAAATATAAAGTAATACCAATAGAAGAAAAGGATAAATAATAATTATAATGTTTGTGGGCCGTCTTGTCCAGTCACTAAATAATATAATCAGTAATATTATTCATAAACACAGTATAGAAATGTTCGAAAGTATGCCTACTGAATCATAAAAAGCACTAGTTCGCAGTTTATCATTTTAAGCCCTGTATAATATTACTATATTTCTGTCTGGACTTAGAACATGTGTACAGTTTAGTAACAGAAAATACTACTACTTACTACTACTACACATTATGTAGCCTAATTTATAATATAGATATAAAGTTCTTTTGTTGCTACTCAACAGTGAGTTTATATTTTTCTCATATGATGGTATATCAGCCAAACTGCTGAAAAAAGTTTGACTGAAAGCTAAATGGTTTGTTAACAATTTTCAATGCCCAATTTTTAGTTTAAATGTTCCTGTATTTCTTGTATTCTATTTTATTCTGTTTTCCCCCAAAAGTGATGGAAAAAGACATAGAGGAAAGACAGAAAATGTCCTGATGTCCACTACAAAGGACATACCATAAAGAATACATTTCAAAGCAATATTTTGAGAAATAAATAACTGCAATAGCCAGCCTTTAATTCTGGGTCTCAGGAGGATATATACTGAAATCTTCAGCTAAGTAAATGACGCTTCACAATTTTTATGATTATGCCATATGAACTGTTTCAGTCTGCTCTGTCAGTGTGGGAACAACTTATTTTTAAATCTGATTTTGGTTTGGTATTTGTTCCAGTCTCTTCAGGACTGATGCAACCTTGTCTGAACAAGTCAGTGGAGGGAAGTTTATAGCCAGGAGGATCAGCAATGGGATAACTTATTATTACACTCCATTCTCCTCCCCATTACCCTCAGCTCTGCCCCTCAGCGACTCCTCCTCTGTAGATCCTTCCTCCTCTCCACTGCTCTCAGATTCACCTCCACACACATCTGTCTCCCCCCAAAAATCTGATTCTGCCTCCACTTCCCGGCCTCTTCTTCTTTTCTTCTCCTGGCTCGGTGCCCAGCCAGGGGCAGTGGCCAAGTACAGGGACCTTTATCTGGACCGTGGGATGGATGTCCTCGTGGTCCGGAGCAGTGTAATGCACTTCCTGTGGCCTCGATGGGGGCTTGACTACGGGCGGGAGGTTTTGAAGGTCCTGGAGAAGCCTCAGTTCTCAGGGAGGGCGGTGCTGGTCCATGCCTCCTCCATCGGTGGCTACACTTTCACCCAGATACTCACTCTCATCGCTCAGGGACCAAAACAGCATGCAGGCCTTGCCCAGAGGGTGATAGGACACATCTATGACAGCTTGGTGGTTGGCACTCTGGAGCACATGGCAATAGGTGAGCGAGAGTAATCCAGCTCCAGGTTACTTTTGTGTTGGATATGTTTGTCAGATCTTTAAATAATTCATTAGCCAGCTGACCCACTGCTCCAGTTTGGCAGGAGTCCAGGAATTCTTTGTGGCAGGTTGTTAATAGCCTCAGTACAGTGTCTGCTAACAGTTTATTTTATTATTGGTTAATCTCTCTTATTTTTTTAATCAATCATTTGTCTACAATGTCCCAAAATAGTGAAAAATTCCTATCACTCCTTTCCCTAACCACAAGGTGATGCCTTCAAATTGCTAATTTATTATGATAGAAAAAAGCTAGCATATTTGATGTTTTTGCTTGATAAATGACTAGAATGATTATTTAAATTAATTTCAAAGGCAAAGATACTACTATAAGGTGAAAGAGACAGGAAGCTAATTTGGCATTCTTTTAATGTTGCCAGTTTGCCAAAATGTAAACAAATATAGGCAAAAACAGGGCTTAAGTTGTAGCCCACTGCATACCTCACTGAATGCATGGCAACATTATACCTGTTTACATCCCCCAAAGCAATATGGGAACTGTAGTTCCAAAGCTTATAGCACGCATATGCCCCAAATAGAACAAAAAATCAGTAATAGTATCTGCTAGAGACACATTTCCATCTGTACTCTTAAAGTATTGAAGTTTGATACCCAGCCCTATATGGTTTTAATTATGAAATATTAACCCTCTTGATAATTTACTGTCTCTTGTGGTTATTCAGGACTTGGCAAGACTCTGGTGCCACGTTTAGAGGTCTTTGTCAAAAACTGCGCCATGCTTTACTTCTGGCTCTTTAAAACCCACACGGCAGACTTCTATGACAACAGCATCCAAGTTTTCCACAACAGCCCAATTACTGCACCAGCCCTCTTCTTCTCCTGTGAAAATGATGCCCTGTGCAACCCAGTTGTCATGGAAAAGTGTATTGACCACTGGAGGAAGAGGGGCGTGACTGTGGAGAGCAGGAAGTGGAAGGAGTCGATACATGCAGCCCACATGCGATGCCACCCAGAAGATTATCTCTCTACCCTGGAAAAATTCTTGAATTCACTGCCCATTTCCTCCATCAAAGCAAAGATGTAAACTGTTGGGGGAGTAAAAGGAGTAATTTAATAACTGTAAGATGCTTTATGATGTCAAAGAGAAGACTACAGCACTCTCAATTGTTTGACTTTGAACCTAGGTTACATTAAGTTAAGTGATATGCAGTATTTGATAAATTACCTTGGATGTTATGTTATGTGATACTTGTATTGTGCAGGAACTGTTGTTGCAGTTGAGGTGCAGAGATCTGGTTTCTGCAATTTGAATTTCATTGTTCCTAACACCACATCTGTTTTTGTCTTTGTCAAAATGGCGACATCTGCTGGCCAAAGTGTTGGTAGTGCATTGTTTGGAGGACATCTGAGACCATGATTAAACGGTCAGAATACAAGTGGTTTTACTGCTTTCAGTGTATTCTAAACACAGATTTTTTAAAAAGGAGGCAGATTGAAAAGAATTTGCTTTGAAGTTTTGAGTGATTATGCCATAAAATCACCAGTACAATAAAAGGCAGAAAGGTGAAAAGTCATTGAATAATATGAGCAGGTTTAATTTAATTTCCCCTGTCACCATGGTTACCTGGGAAGAACATTACATTACATTACATTTATTTAGTGAACATGGAACAAAAAAGTAATTTAACTTTATTATTTTTTGGTCATGGTCATCAGTTTATAGATACTGTTTACTCTGTGTACAGTGTGATTCTACTTCTGCACTCAGTGCTATTTTCACATTCCCATGTGTGGAATGCAGAGCAGTGACTGACCCTCTTTGGCACAGATGCTACTTTTCAAAATTAATATTTTAATTCATTGTTTTCTCCTCCATTTTAGTGTGAATTAATGTGTGAATATTACTACTGAATGCTGTCATAATTATAAAAATAATTTCAATCTTCATCTGTCTTTGCGTAAGCATATATAAAAGCATAAAATGCAACTCTGAGCGCTCCCTGCACTTCACTATAACCCTCTTAGTGTATGTCTTACATGTGAGGGATAAGGTGTTCAGTGTACTGTAATACTTTACATGTGTTTACTGTATGTGTCACAAGTCCGCTCTGCATGATGATGTTAGTATTAGTGTTTTTTTTATATGGGTCAGAGTTCAACCTTTATTGGAACATTCTTGTGCTTTCTCCAAATGGCCAAAATGAATATAATAGAAAGGTGTAAACATAATTATTCAGTTCAATGTATAAAATAAATAATACAATCATTTCTTTCAATGTCTAATATAGTGAACATTCAAGTGCAAAATATAAAGCAAATACTCTTGGTTAGTTTGATTGTAAGTGAATACCTTTCTCACAGCGTACCGTAGTTCGGTGTCTAGTTTTTCTGTAACACACACATAATACTAATAATAGTGTCTATGTTACAAAAACGCAGATTATATTTAAATTTATATTTTTGGGATAATCTCTCTCGACATTGATTCATTATTTTATTTGAGTAAACTCAAAGACTGGAATTAAGTTTCAGCAATCAGTCAATTTTATATTAATATTTTAAAATTTAGATTTATAAAAGGATGTGAATATTATCATTTTGAAAATGTTATTTAAATTTGCTAGTTTTATTTCATTA
This sequence comes from Maccullochella peelii, assembly GCA_002120245.1. Taxonomy (NCBI): domain Eukaryota; kingdom Metazoa; phylum Chordata; class Actinopteri; order Centrarchiformes; family Percichthyidae; genus Maccullochella; species Maccullochella peelii. The sequence goes on from LKNJ01000940.1 coordinate 10,542, forward strand.
AGGTTGACCAGACTTTAAAAACATTAGATTTGTGTTCAAAGTAACACACAAGTAATGAGATTGTTTTAAAAAAAATATGCCTTGACTTTATGGTTTTAAATATTCTCATAGAATTTTTTTAAACACCTTTTGACAAATTGTACAGGCAACACATATTGACTAAAATCTTTATTTCAAAGTTTAAAGTAACAAATGACATTTCAGCTAAAAAAAGTCTCACATCCTATTAACCATAAGATTAATGTTTCTGTTCAATAAAATATTACAATAAAGAGTGCATTTCAAATCAAATACCATTAAAATTGCACATCATCAAATAGTTTTCCATACTTTTCCTTTAAAAAATCTTGCACATAATAGAATACCCATACTAACATACAAAACATGTTTAAATTTTAAACCATAATGGAAGAAACATCTGTTGCTATATCTATTCATATATCTTTTTTTTTCCTGTTATTAAACCAGTTTAAATATAATTCAAATCGTATAAATACGTCTACAGATAAACTTCTATAAAATCTTGTACAAAATGTTACACAAATGTTGAAAAATATGCCCCTCAAAAGCATTACATGCAAAACTTTTAGCATTATTGCTTGAGTATTGAGAATTAATTTGAAAATGATATTCACATGCTTTACATCATTATGTGACAGAAGTCCAGTAACAGAAATATTATTAAAAAAACATATGTGCAAAGACAAATTACATTGTTAACTACACTGCACTATTTATGCAAATAAGCCTCTGTATATTTGCATTACGGCAAGATTTGGCAAATGTGTGATGTAAGTGTGGATTTCTCAGCAGACCTTGAGTTTGTCCTTGTTGAGAAGAAGCTTGTCCAGGTAGTGCTGCACCTTCGTCAGAGTCAGGTAAAGGTGACTGTCGGGGAACAAATTGTCACTGGTCTCTCCTCTGGGCCTGGCCTGGATGGGACAGTCCATTGTCAGGGCGAGGGCGCGCACCCTTCCCTCCAGGCTGGAGACATCAGCCTGGATCTGGCTGAGGTGCTCTGTGAAATCGCTCTGCAGTTCATTATCCAAAAGTCCAAGGTCATGGCTGATGCTAGTTAGTCCCTCAATGGGAGGAGTGCTGAATTGTATCTGTGGAGCCACTGGTAACTAAGGGAAAGAAGAACTTATCATCTGTATATCAGTGTGTTGCTTAATAAACACATAAACAAAACTTGCTTACTGAAATGATGCATGTCTTTACACTATTATATGACCATTATATAAGTGTTCTGAGGAAATTTAGCCTAAAGTTAAACTTGTTCTTGCAAAACAGATAATGATGAAAACCAGCTCGGAAAGGATACACATCTTATACGTTTCTTAAAATGCACTGATTCAATTCCACTGTAAAAAACTGGCAAACTATGCTTATATTAAACACTGTACATACCGTTGTCCTTAGTTTCTTAATGTGGACCAGGGTTATCTGAGCTATGTTTATAATGCTGTGTATGGAATCTGTGATGGAGTTTCCCTTTGTGGGAAGACTTGAGCACCCAGGAGCTGCCACAAGACAGGCATAGAGGACCAGAAGGATGTGCATCCTAAAAAAGAAAATTAAATCAATTATATGAATGATAAAGACACCATGACAAAAATCTGCACAATCACTAACAGAGTTATATTAAAGCATTACTTTTGCATTTGTGAAAATGAATGCATTTTAAATTGTATAATTTTTCCTTTAAATATGTTAAGCTTGGTAGAGTATTTCTTGTATATTATTCTCCACCATAAAGGTCTCTTATACTGTAAAATATCATATAATAGTCTTACCTGTGTTTTTGGTGGCTGTGCTCCTGTAACACTGAATGACAGAGAGATGACACATGCCTCTTTGCAGGTTCCCCCATTTAAATAGTCTGCTCTGAACTTCCATTGCCCTCTTTCCTCCGATTCAAACCCTGAGCCTGACCCTTGCAGGTCAACTTACCAACATGCTCTGATTGTGCAGGAAAGTAAATGCAGTAAATGACGTTATGACTCAGTCCCTGAAACTCACATACATGGAATGTTTTCTTAATTTGGTATTTCCCCAATGACAGTTTCATTGTTGTGACCAACAACAGAATATCCAGTAATACAAATGACACCATGACAGTCATTTGAAGTACACAAAGTACTGTCTAATAAAGTACTCTTCTCACGCTTGTTACATTTGACTAAGACTACAGAAGTGTACTTTTTTAACTCAGTTAAGTCAGAATAGCAACTACATTTGAGGGAGCTGTTCCTTGGACAACCCTGTTTTTTTTATGGGTGTAGCTTGTGTCACATTATTATTATAATTATTAGGAACACTTTAATGTGAGGCTCTTTGGTTTTTTTTCATTAGCTTGTTACCTGAGCTGAGTACTCAGAGTCTAGCTGTCATTAGCTTGTTAGCTGAGCTAAATACTTGTTTTCTAATGCTATAGACCAACAGGCTAACATGTTGTGACGAGCCTAGTGTGATGATTTTATTCTATAGTGTCTCTTTCTTTCCAGTCACTATATTGTGGCTCAAATGGAGCAAGCTGAAAGCTAAAAGGGCTGCTTCATGCTTATGTCCCATGGCATGCAAAGCCTCCATGTCGGAAAAAGGCCAGTGGGCTAACCAGCAGCCTAGTTAGAAAATCCAAGGCGTTAGGGTGAATGCAGTTCTTCTACTCCGGTTCGGAAGGTCATTGTCAATCAACACTTTGTTTTCAGTGTCAACAAGAAACAGAAAAAAAAAGTTTGCATTAATGCAGCCAGGCACAAGGCTGAGAGCGAAATTCTCCTCAAAATTAAAGTTAAAAACAAAAAAATGTCATGACTTTTTTAAAGGGGGAGCTCTGGTATAGTGACATAAAATTTGACAGTGTGGCCTACCGCACCCAAACCGTTGTTCAACGTGACGCAGATGGAAATACTTTTCTTCTGACGGAGATGATACAGGGAGAGAAATAGGAACTAGGGCGGAGCAATTTCTGCCAGCTTCGGTCAATTCCAGTAATCTGAAATGCTACAGTCAGTGCGGAAACACCCGTCCTTTTTTCCAGGTCAACTGACCTCCCTCTGGTGAAAAGATTTATCAGTGCCCTACTTTCACAGGGAACAAGTAGTGTAGGCTTTGACTTATCTGCTCAGGAAATAGGTGTAATACGCATGACTAAGTAATGAGAATGATTCATTTTTTTCTTCACTTCCATCAGCCTCAGTTGTACTTTGTGTTTAATGCTGCTACTTAGCAAATGTTAGCATTGTTAACCATATCATTGAGTTGAAACAAAATACTTGGCAGTGCATGGAAAAACGCCAAGACTGAGAACCAAAACACAGACCAGATCATTGAAAGGCAGAAAGCCAAGAATAGCAAACATGTCCTCAGACAGCATATTTTGTTCCACCAAACAAGGCATTGAATTATTCATATTTAACACTTTTTACCGATACTTTGGTGTGAGTATGTCATGGGGAGGAGACTACCAGTATGAATTTCATAATTGAACAGAATAAACCTCCTATAAACCCATTCTGATTCCAGCTTGGACTCTTTTGCTTGTTTTTGTGATGGACCTCTCTTGGCAGTGTGTTCTTGGTTGCAGTTCTCAAAACATCCTCTGGAGAGCTACACTCACCCAGCTATTTAATTGAGGAGCAGTTCGCCAGCTTGTGTTGAGTGTGTCTCAACACTGTATGACATTCTTCCTTCCTTATTCATTTCCTTTTAAGCCTTAAAGAATCTCCTATGAAATGCATCATCTCAGAAATCAGGCATTTAAGGCCCTACATTTTTTTTAAATTACAGTGGTTCTTCAGCAAGTATTTTCCTCTGTTGTTAGCCAAAGGTTCTCCATAGTTTGTTTGAATTATTCTCCTTTACCCTCTCTAAGCAATTCTCCTCTCCTCTTTTATAAACTTCTGTGTTTATCTTATTGCAGCTGTTCTGTTCAATTATATTATGTTTGATTACTTTCCTCTTCATTAGTAATATTTTTAAGCTCATCTGGTCTGTTGGCTGATATGCTTCTTAATGGCAAAGGACAATCCAAACTTACATCCATACACTTCACTTTTAGTGTGCATTGTTGCATATTTGTCACTGAAAGTCTTTTTTAAGAGAAAATTACTGTATTTCCAATGTGACCATTGTGAAGACATGAAAAAAAAAAAAGTACTTCTTGTTTACAAACATTTTATTTTGTATCAAATGACATGGAGCTGCATATGTTGTAAATATATATATATATATATATATATACTGTACAGTAACATGAGACAAAAAAATCCCTCTCCACTGTCTTTTGCCTGTGGTTAGAAATTTCATTTACTTCATTACAACTAGGAGAGGAGCAAATGTGCATCCACCATCCCACGTCCCTATCTGATGACATGGATGAGGCACTGCCCTATTTCCCAGGGCGATGTGTGACACACAAATTGTGGGCCACGGCTGTGATTTAACTGGGAATCTCTAGCTCCAATCTGAAGGTCAGTCAGAGATTTGTTAGGTCAATTAATGGATGCAGAGGCCCGGTCTACTGGAAAACATGTCGTCACTCGCATTAGTCTGTGTGATACTGTAGCCACCCACAAGGCAGGAAGAGTCAGTGATTTAGTCCGGGGTTAGTTGGCAGTGTTGTTGGACAGTAAAATCAGTTTTAGTCATAAATAACCAGTGCATTGTTCTTCTTGATTTGCTTTAGGAGTAGCTGTACTTAATATTTAAGGAGCTGGATTTTTGTTGAACCTCACTGATAAATTCTTGTAATGTAATTCTTAAAAACAGAATTAATAATCAACCTGCTCATTTTTTCACTGACAAATTATAATTTCTGTTTGTATTAGTGTAGTTTTGTATTTGTTTGAAATGTTTAGTCTGTGTACCTTCAAAGAATACACACTGTACTGTAGACACACACAAACTACTAAAATAATTGCAATCGATCTCAAAGGAAGGTTTATATTGGTTATAATATATTGGACAGACAAAAAGACCGCACAATATTTTGTCTTAATTTTATTTAATCTTTATTTAACAAGTCACATAACTTAAGAGGAAATGTCCAGCTCACAATAATGAACGTGTAAATGGAAGCAGCTGCTTTGAAGAGACGAGTGAATTTAAATAAAACAAACCTGGACATGGATTAGAACACAAGCACAGGCACAGTGAGGAAAACAGGTAATAATATAGAATCAGAAAGAGAGAAGTGTGAAAAGAGTGAAAGGATGCTGGGATGGAAAGATCTGATCGCTGTAATGAGGGACGCCACACATCTGCATCTAATCTCACTTAACATGCTCCTAATTGTGTTTGCCCACTGTACTGCGAGGAACATCACATGTATGTACAGTACATACACATGCATATAAACACTCCCTGAGAGATGCAGTCACATGGTTAGTATAAGTGAAGTTTCCTCATCAGCGCACAAAATCTGCCTCAGGTTTTGAGGTACAAAAACCACATTGTGAAGGCTCCTGGGTTGGGATAAATAATCACGTTTATGTAACACATAGTGCGTCAAAGGCTCAAAGCTACACGCTCATTTTCCCTCAGCTCATTTGTTCACTGTGTATGTCCTATTTATGTTGCTTCTAGAGGTAATTCAGGAAACAGATACTCCTATAACATATATGACATAATGCATTTTTAAGTATACGTATCATCTATAAATAAAACACTATATATAGGAGCATTATAATCTAAAATATTTGATGAACTTAGAGCAATGAATCCTTTAATGTATTGTGAAAAGCATCAGGCAGTGACAAATTCTTTACATCCAGTTATTTGACAATTTACAGATCACAGAGATGCAAAATCATTGAAAGTGCACACAGCACAATGTACACACAAATGCATAAAGGCAGCCTACATGGCTGTGATTTTTATAACAATTTTCAGGTGAGAAAAAAATAAGACAACACAACAGATCTACATTCACTGGTAATGCAAAATACGCTGTTTTGGCCAAAAAAAGAAGAAAAATATTAGAATTATATAACACAATGACAGTAGAATTTTCCACATGCATTAAAGGTTAGTATAATAGAAATCTAATTTACATTTTGACTAATTAAACCTTTTTCCAAAATCCACAACTGGATTGTCTCAAATCTTCACTAACTCATCTGCATTTCTTTGTCTACATCTGCTCCGGTGTTATTGTAGTTATTAGTGTGGACTAATATGTAATATGGAAAATGAATAATGGCTTTTACCTGGATTTTTCTGTGAAAAGAGTTAGTATTTTTTACATATTTACAGTAGATATAATATCATAACTTTTTCTGCAGCCTAATGCCACAAATGAGTACTGGCCTAACTCTGAAACCCCCACAGAGATGAGAGATACTCACCGCTCCATCAGAGAGAAAAAAAGTCTGGTTCAGATGCCAGAATCCAGTGCAGATACTTTTTGGGGTAAGGGCTTCCTGGCTACTACTTTAGGAACAGCAAGCCCAGACCGCAAAAAGACCCACAAAGGACAAAAATTTGACTTCATCATCTCGTGGCGATCTCCTCAGCATCTATAGAAAGAAAAAGAGCCATCAGCACATCTAATGCATGCAAAAGGATTTCTAAAGCAGGTGGTGGTCAATATGGGTGGGAACTCCTGGACACAACTCACTTGGTACAGTGTCAACAGAAAATATGTGCTTCTACTTTCTCATTTGATTTCAATAAGAACACACTCACCACCATACCATCCAAACACAATGCAGGTAAACCAAGGTATATTAAAATACCACTACCAGTGTATAATACCAAAAAGAGAATAGAAAACACTACAGGTATGCATGGCTCCTGTACCCTCTACTGCTGCAGTAATATAATAAACTTACATTACGTTAAATATGCAGTATTGTGGAAAAACCCCTCAAAAAGACACAATACAACATTTACTGTCACTAAGAACAGATGTGAATTTGTGCATGAGAAACAAGTGGGAATTGGGAATTTGAGATGTCACCTTTACACTTTAAATCAAATCAAGTCTGGACAAGCAAAAGGCAATGTTGGTCATGATGTCAAGGTCAGGATCCACAACCTTTCATAAACAGCTGAAACTTGCTTGCTCCTAAGCTTTTCTCGACTCACTTTAAGAGTTCCATTCTGTCCAGAAAAGCTTGAACTATTTCTCCTGTTAAATGCAATTCATCCATCACCGCCAATAGGCCTCATACACAAAACAGCTATTTCTCTTTTCATTAAGAAAGATCGATGTGACAAAATGTCAATGCTGCTACAACACTAATAAGACATGCTAGAAACAATAGTGTCACTAATAAAGACAGTAATGTATAATCTTCATCAGATGGTAAACTGGATGATATCATAATGTTGATTTTGACTGTTTATCCATCTGATTTCCAGCACACAAATGGTGTGATCTGTGGCAATGTGATTGTATTATGCTGTAATGAAATGAATGGTTCTGATCAGCTGATGTAGCTGATCAGGTGTCTGATTAGCCATGAGATTTGGGTCATAACCTCTAATTCATCATGAGACCCTTGTTAATTTAACCTCTATTCAGTACCTCAGCAGCAACATGGTGTACAACCAAAGTGCAGTTATAAAGCTGTGACTCCTCCCTGGCTGGTAGGAAACTACATTTAAGAGGTTTAGATTGGTGTCACTGAATAACTGAACATTTAAAGTGTGATATTCTTCGCATTTTAAATATGTAAATGTCTTTGGAGACAATATGAGGATTTGATATATTATAACGCAGAAGTTTCCAACTGACGATTAATTAATTCCATCATGCAGATTTGATACTGTCAGTAGGTGTAGAAATGAATTAAAACATAGCATAATTAGTTCTTAAATTGACTTATGTAGAAAAGTTTCTATGGATAACCTGTTAAGTTTCTTCATGCCAAAGAGATTCAAGTGAAAAAAATGATCACAAATATGCACATGTTTTGTGAGTGAGACCCACCTACCCAAGTTGCATTTTATGCCATCTTTTGGTCATTTTTTTACATTCCTGTATGTAAGCATCCCTTGATCCTCCTTTTACTTCCCTTTAACTTTGTCATACATGTATGAAATTTAGTCTGGCTAGAGGACTGAAACTTGCACATCACGTCAAGGCTTTAAGAATCACCTCTAATGAAGCACACACACTCTTCACCCAAGTTTGATCACCAAAAAAACAAAGAGAAGAAGTTGCAATTTCCCTTCCGAAAAAAGATGATGAATGCAGCAGGTTCAATATATTGAGGGATCTTTCCTGCAAAATTTAAGTCTAGAATTCCTGAAGTTGCACCTTCCGCTCTCTCTTCCAGGACTTGCACATTTGACCTGTAACCATTCAAAATGTATCCAAGACTCACATTAGAAGAACTTGTGAGATCCAGGATCCAGACACCCAGGAGTACCACATTCTCCCTCTTGACCCTGGTCTTCTCTACACATCAGTGAGCTGGTACAGTCCAGTCCTTAAAGGAGGAAAGCGTTCTCTTGGCCTTGGGTGATAAACCTCACAATGTGATGCATACTGCCCTCATACCATCAGCACACTCAAACTCTTCATCTTTCATTAAGTCTGTACTGGCCATGGCAGGAGATGATCTCACTCAGAATAGCACTATGGTATGAACTGTCTCAAGTTTAGATTCAGAGCAAATGTCATCAATTTCCTTTGAATTTGGTTTCTCAGAAGGAACGTCAGTGCTTATATGGCCACCCACTAACAGGATATCTGAACTGAATATTGTAATATAGCTTAAATATGATATGTTTCCTGATATTAAAGACTACATTCCAGTTATGTGAAACAGTTTCCTCAACTTTTCTGACTGTTGTGGTGGAGGGCAAGTAAACGCCTCTGCTTGACCACCTGAAACACACACAACCAATGATTTTATTTCATCCACCTCTAGTTTTGATGAAATATCGTGTTAAAGCAAAAAGATATAATCATACCCAAAATAGTGTCACTCTTTGAAACTGAGGCATCAAAATTGTGATCAGTGAGCTTTACTCAGAAACATGGGCAACATTCTACAAGAACTGGAAGAACTGGTTATACATTTCCAGCTTTTCATTTCAATCACTTTTAGATAAATAAGTCTTCAACTATTATTTCCACCTTTTATTCGCTATAACTCCAAATACATTGAAGAAAACCACAGCAGCAGCAGCAATAAATCTGAAATAGCTCAGATGTATCAAAACTCAGCTTCCTCAGGTTTTACCATGTCAGACCATGTTAAAACCCCTAATCTACGTAAAAGCACTAAACCACAAATGTACAATTAGAACATCCCCTATCACACCCCATCCAGTGTTGAAATAACTGATAAAGTTAGAATGAAAACATGACGGATTCAGTTAGCTAATTTTTCAACTAGATCTGAATCTGTTGAGAAATAAACAAAAAAATATGTTTTCTATCTACTGATCTTTGTTTCATTCAAAATGTCCTTCAGGAAAACCAGGAAGTACAAAACATTCAATTACCACAACCACTGCCCACCATCAGGAGCTAGCCACCGTGCACCATACTGTGTGAAGAAGACAGTAAAAAACACGAGCTGTATCTTTCATACTGTGAGAATTCAGTTGCTCTAAACGCCATCCATGCCACACCCTTATCACAATGATATAATTGCCTGCAAAGCCACCACCTCAAAATGTATTCTGGTAAAAGGCTAATCGTACTTTAAATATGGCTACAAATATGACGTTGTAAGTGGGTATTTCACATAAACGTTTCATCCTATATGATACTTACTGTCAGTACTTTGAGCATTTTCTGAGCATTGCAGTTTTGTTGAGGGTGTGTTTAGTCTCTTTGGTGTGCTTTTCATAAAGTTTACATTCTCATCATATCTTGTCTTTATCTTTTTTTAAAAATTTTTACAACTGATGACAGCTGTCTCTCGATTTAGGGGCATTATTGTAAAGGTATATCCTATCTGTTGTAACAATGAAGAAAAACTATTGAATTCATCATGACATTCCTTAGAACATGCTGTATGATCTATTCTATAACATTATGATATATGTTTTGTCACCTCACAGTTTTCAGAAACTTAAATAGATATAGTGTAAAATACGATCTTTTTGGTAATTTATTGAGTGTAAGCAATCCATTTGGTTCCTAAACAATTTAGTTGCTGAAATGCTTTTGCAGTGACGTCTTTGTGGAAGGAGTGTAGGAATGGGGGGATATTCCAGAGTATAACATTACACATGCAATCTTGAAGTGTTACAATCTGCAGCAATCATCATTACAACAAATATCTTTGGAGTTGTGTTTGCAGCTATAGTTTTTTGGTCTCCTTCACAAACCATGTTGCAAAATAAAAAACTAGAAATAAGCATCTGAATTCAGGAACCAGCTGAACTCTTTAATCAAATCTAGAAAAAGGGAAAATCCTGCATCAAAAACAAGCTAAACGGCGAGTGTAAATCCATTCAATGTGCAGGCCTACATCATGAAATTTCATGCTCCAGTAAAGAGAAAGTTCAGAAAAAGGGCTTTTGTGGTGTGTATTGAGGAGGCATGCACAGCACATGACCACATCTGGAGGATGGGGCCTATGCCTGTATATGGGTGTTACGTCAAGCCCAGGGCGATAGGGACCAGCAGACTGGACCATCTGCACACGTAGGCATCTGCCACACTTACCTCACCACATGCGTCATATGTGAGAAAAAAAGTGTCACATCCCCTACTGCTCTTTCTCTAAATGTGTCCGACATTGTCCCATACTCGGCTTGCTTTGTTATAGGTTTATACACTGATGGAAGATAGTGTGTTTTTATTATTTATTTACTTAATGAATAACATGAGGCTCCAATTATCTCATTTTCGCAGTGTCAGTTGTACAGGCCCTTAACCAGTGTACGCTCTCCATCTTATAGAAGTTGCTGAGGTAGGTCCGCCTTTACAGCAAAGGGTGATGTGTTCAGTCCAGTGTTCAGACAATTGCATGGCACCTGCTCATCGGCCTTAAAGCGATGGATGTAGGAAGAGCGCTCTCCATGGTCCTGAAATACACTGTACCGTGTGTCCGTGGTGCTGAAACCAGCTCTCGCTGCGTGGTGAACGCCCTGCACTGGAGCCCAGTTTGTGGAAAGAGGGAAAAGTGGAGTTGGTAAAAAAAATAAAAAAACAAATAAAAAAAGGTTAAATGGAGGGTGACAGAAGCACCAAAAATCAAAACTAACTTAAATGAAATCGCATCACGATGGGATGTGCAGGCTGAAGGTGAATTGATCGTACATGAATTGGCACTTGTTGCCATAACGCATGAAAGCCTGCCGAGTGGGCAATACGTGTCTGTGCGTGTGCGCGCGTGCACCCGTAGAACGGTCTAATCTTCGCTATTCCACGCTAAAACAAGTAGCGTTACTTCTTCTAGGCTCCAAGCGCACGACTGCCCCCCCCCCCAATCACACACACATACACACACCGCCCGGCTATGAAAAGTAGCCTCTTGGTAAATGATCATCAACCAGCTTCATTTCTATAGATAGCTCGATCAATTAATGAAACCGGGATCGTTAACATTTTATTATCCTAAAATGATGTATATGTTGTGTGATTGGCGTTGCAATTAGACGACACAGCTTGGAAGTATTGCCTTGATCCTCTCATAGTGTTTCTAATATTTCAAAGATTACGGCTAGTCCTCAAAATTGTGATTATCGTACTAAAATGTTTTCCCCCTCAGTGCACACTCTCTCCCAGCGTTGAATATAGAGCCTATCGATGGATGCAGAATTTGTATTGCATCGGTATAACGGGGCTGTAGACGGAGCACGTCCACCGCTGCGGTTAATGATAAAGAATTGCAATCAACTCAGTGGAAGTCAACACGAAGACACTTTTAGTTTAATATGTGTATTTCCTATCATCACACATCAACACGTCTCTCCGGAGGAAAAAAACACTGGCCACTCACGCTTCACCGTCAAACTCGGGGTTGAATTTCTCAATGGCTCTCTATATGGCAACACTGTCTATAAGCACGAAAACAGAATGGCAGGTTGTTGTTTTACTCACTTCAACAATAAGCAAAGAGGAAATAATAAAAATAGAGTGGGCTCACCCAGTCATCACCGATCCGAGGACGCGTGCATCATTTTTCTCTTCCCCCCCCTTTTTTCCCTCCAATAATCCCTGGGAATTTGAACGGCACCCATTGATATGCAGCAGTAGGGTCCCCCCCAACCCCTCCACCTCCACCCTCTCACCCTCCCTCCATCCTCTCTCTTCCCAGACGTCAGTCGCGTTTCCTCCCATTCATTTCGGTCTATATTTATTTTATTTCGGTGCATTTCCTAATCTTAATCCATTTTGTCCTCCTCCCTCCTCTCTGGAAAATGCTGCAAAACCTCTAATGGAAGCCACTCAATTCCTCCAGTCTGCTTCTTGCTGGTGACCTGCATTGACGTCATTGCGTCATTAGGTTTCCCCTGGAAACACGGGAGAGCCAAAAATAGAAACACATTAATTCAAACCCCAGGCTGGGGGGAGGGGGTTGGGGTAGGGGGTAGTTGGGGCTGTTTTTGGCGACTATTTCTTTCTATCAAGCCATAATCTTCTGACCCCCCCTCGCCCCCCTCCCCCATATACACACACACACACACCTTTCTCTTCATTGCTTACTGAGCTCCATCTCAACACACACAGAGACACACACATTCCAACCATTAGGAAACATCCCTTTGTCGTAGTTTTATAGGATATTTAAAATACACCTGATAGTAAATTATTTTTCATATGTTTATGTTAACCATAACATCCTTTTGGCTCTTTTAGAATCAATATATTGTTTATAGTTTGTGTGTTTCTGTGTGACTGTGAGATTTTAGGGACATTAATGCACCTCAATGTTATTTTACTCCATCTCTCAAAATAATATTCTTAATGATATATTATCCTAAGGAGTAGTGGGGTCTGGGAAGCTACAGTATAGAGCCCCAAGAGCACAAGGGGTCTACATATTAACATCATATTGTACTAAAGGACTATGATGTGCTATTTCAGCATTATAATATATTTTTGTAGTATACTTTGGAGAATGTGGTATTTAGTGGTGAGTCTCCAGGAACTTATCAAATGTTGTTGTTATTAAAATCTCTGAATGTGCCATTATAATATAACTAGGAGCTTATATATCATAGTATCTGCTCAACTATTTATAGTTTTTGTTTATCACATGTGATTATTTCATTGTCTTCTAGATTATTATGTCATTGGCATCTATTTATGGTATATATGCACTCTTAACAGAGAGGCTCCTATAGTATCACTAAATATTTTTCTAAGCTTGCACCACAGCTGAAACCTTTTGGTGAATTCATGGCCGGATTAACCTGCTAGGGGGTCCAGTGTTAGCTTGTGGGCCTGTTCCTCCCTGTCTACGTGCAATGTTCAATACTACCTGGCCCCTGGGTTTTCTGTGTGTGATTTGATCAAACAGAAATTCATTTTAGGAAACAATAAAAGTCTCGAAACTAGAATTTGACACAGGGAGACAGGGCCTGAGGATAGGAACCTACCTCAAGGCCCGTATTATGTCAGGTGATATTGTGCTTTAATAGCACATACCCCAGAATACATTTTCAATTAAATTATCACAAATCAGGTGACATAAAGTAAGGCTGGAACTTTCAGTGACCCTGCAGTTCTGGGGCTTCAGGGCAGCTTTCGCCCGATTAGTCATTGAGCCTTGGGAGAATTATTCTATAGTGAGCTGTCCATACAGTGACTATTGGGAAAACAAAATGTGGATAAATTCTAAACAGTGTGACCAAAAAATGGTAAGTGACCAAAAATATGTAAATATGTGGCATATTTTTTAGTAATCAATAAGTAAGGCCCATCTCCACGCCATGTTCTCAATAAGAACCAAACAAATTACTCACTGAATCTTTTAACTTATCAGTTTATTAACCATAGTCATTCCCCAAAATATGTAATATTCCAAGTTAAAAGTGGAAAAACTGGAAAATAGGGGGATAGTTTGCTTTAGTTGATAAAGCAAACTATCACAGATTTAACAACATGAATTTATGCTTTCTCTTGAAAGCATCCTGACATAATTTACATCAGTTTGAGGCTACTTTCTGCAATATATTCAATAATTTTATCCTAAGGAGGTTTAGATGGGCTGTAAAAAGAGGGCAAATTAAATGTAGGAAATAGTTCTATAAAATCCATTCATTGTTCTTTCATTCATGCATTCATTCATGTAGTTCTCTTCTTAATCCATTCACATATCCAGGGCAGCCACCTTTCCAGTGACGTAAAGCCCTCCTCCCATTTAATCGCTTTAGCTTCATCTTTCTGCTCTGATGTTTGAGATCAAGTGACATACGGTGCCGAGTGCACCCTCACCCCTTTCTAATGCGCCCCCACCGTGCACCACCGCTCACATACAGGCACGTGTGCACGTGCACACGCTCCAGCCTCGTGACACCTGGCTGGAGGCACCCGCACTGGCACATGAGTAGTGATGCTGCATTCACGCTGTGGCCTTAAAGAAAGGAAGAAAAAAAAAAGAAAGGAAAAACTGGCAGCATCAGCATCGCAAGATGATAGTGGACCGCAATGGCAAACTGCCAGTGGTTGCCAAGGTGATTTCCTTAAACAAGTAATTCTACCACCCACAAACAACAGTGTGTGTGACTGTTCACTTTTAATATTTTGATTATTATTTGCTTTGATTATTACTCAAGGTTTCTATTGTGGCCCAAATCCACATTACAAACTAAGCCAAACTAAGCAAAGCAAAAAAGTTAAGGCTACAAGAATACACCTATGTAGAGTTGTTGTTACTGTAGTCCAGCTTTGTCAAACATTTCACCAATTCATCTTTTCATTTTGCCATCACTGGTAAAAGCCAAATTAAATAATAATTGCTTGCTGCTTGCCCCTTGACAAAGTATTAGAAGTGGCATCAATATTACACATTTAACAAATATAAGTGTTCCAGTCTCCTCATGTTCCATCCACCGCGTTGTCACTGGTGTAAAAGCAACCCTTCTGACCTCATGGACCACAGCTCCCTCTCCAAAAACATTCAAGAACTGATGCTCAAGAAGACAGTGTAAATAATTCCTCCAAAAAACTGAGAGAAAAGGCTCAATTCAAGCTATTCTGGTCCCCAAGAAAACCAGAAAAGGAATCACACCTCCTAAACATTTGAATACACTTTGTGACTTTAAATTCACTTCCAGGTTCAAGTGGCTTCAGAGAGCAGCTTATATCTAGACTTTCTTTTGACTACTCCATTGCTGCTCAACTTTCACCAAATGTGCTGGTGTGGTATTCTTTGAATCTGTTTTCTTCTTGCAAAGCCTTCTTTTACCAAGATGACTTTGTGATTATCTGATTATCTTGACAATTTTAGGATTCACATGAACTGGAGCTCCCTAAATGTATCCCTGATGGTGAGGCACCAGCATGACTAAAACAGGTGATTGCTCCATGGTTTCTTGTGCCACACACAATCTGATGGAGATCGATGCAATGATGCATGTCCTTCAATACTAGAGGCCACTTCTGAGCAGTAAGGTATGGGGGAGTTCCTATTAATAAAAGCTGTGTAGAGAACCTGAGGAGCCAGGCCTGTAGGCTACTCAGGGCCCTCCACATTTCTACTGGTGAAATCGCAGATGGTGCCCAGATCAAACTAAATGCAGACCTCCATCCTCCTCCTCCAGATCTGGCTAGTCTGGTTTGCCTTTGGAAAAAAAAACGACCACCTTCATATAGTACAATATCAAAGGTCTATACAGATAAGCGTAAACTACTGAGTGTAAATGATGAGTAATCATCTTTATACAGAGCATGATAGGATGATAATTGCTTAATTGTTGATGCAGTACACCTGTGTGAAAGCATCTGCATTACGGTTTCTCAAACCACTTTTCTTTAAATCTGTCTGTCTGCATGGCTTGATACTGTACCGCCACAAGAAAGTTAGATTCTTTTATTTGAGTAAAGCCACGGTTTGTGAGGAACGAGTTAGTGTACCGTTACATTTAGCAATATCCAAAACACCACTAAAAGTAATGAAAATGACGGCAATATTAGCTTGCTTAGCTAGCTAGCTTAAATGCTATTTAAGTGCTATATGGTATTTAATATAGAATGTTGTGCCGACCCTTTAGCTAGCTTTAGTTTTACTGGGGTTATGACTAGCCTTGTTAGCCAATCATGATAAAAACGTTAAAACGTTATTTTAAAGTTAGCTATTAGCTACGGTGACGCCGCTCAAAACATAAGCTGGTGAAAACCAACCCGCCAGCTAACTGCTAGCTAAAAGGTACTATATGATGCAGATGTTGTGGGAGTAATTTAACGTGTTGTGAATAAGATAGTCACTTTCCTGTACAAGTTACAAAGATGTCACATTTTAGCAAAGCAAGGCCAGCCCGGATTATTCAACTAAAATGCCATTGTTTTGTTTACTTATGCATTCATTTTTAGGTGATGGCATGTGTCACTTGACTTCTCCAGTACAAAAATGGTGGAATTGGATGAATTGGATGAATTCTGCACGATGACTGGAGCCCCAGCGCAGACATGCAACCTGGATTACTCATCAGAGCCGCTCTGCAAACCGTTTATGGAAGGCCTGCCCTGCCAACATGTCGAAATTTCAGGTATGTAGATAATGTGTAAATATTTTCAACGTTTTATTTTGTCATTACAGTGACAGCAATGTAAATATTATGAAACAAGGACCACTTATCCCAGCCATGATACATCCAAAAGCATAAAAGTCCATGATAAATAGAGGAGTTGTGGTGATTTTTGAGGCTGAAGTTTGCCAGGATGTTGTGATGTGTTGTGATGTGAACAGATTTCTTTGTTCATTTGACGTGGTTGGCCAATGACATTTTTACTATGAGAAGAAATATGCAGTATGCAGCACTGTATGCAGTTGTCTCCTTGCTGTGGCTTTGAAGTGGAGCAAGTAACAGCTTTCAGGTTTAATGTCCATCTTTGTTCATGTTCATGAGAGTGATAATAGTCAACTTTCATGGTACAGTACTATGGTAGTGCAGTTGCATGGTAATTTTGTCCCAACCATGATGGTACATTTAACCAATACCATGGTATCATTACATTTGGTGTGGTATTACCATTGTACATAGTTATTATTCAGCTCATGCAAGCCATGCAGGCATGGTTCAATGTTTACATGTACATAATCCTACTGGCCCCACCTTTTTAATCACCTGTAACAGAGTAAAATAAAAAGACAGAGTCCATTGAGTTTTGATGCATTAATTCCATTAAGAAACCAAAAAGTACATTATAATGCATTATAAATAAGAGATACAAAATGATGCAACCTGCTGTCTTTGTTGATTCTTATGTCTCTTTAGAGTGCCTTTTAATACATAGCTCATTTTGTCTATTTGTGACAATACATATATGTATCATTATGTTCTTTCAGAGGAAATTGGGCTGCCATGATGAAGTGAATTGCATTCTCCTCTTTATTAGCTTTCTTTCACTACTACTGTTTTGTTTAATCTCAAATGCTGATTCCTGGCTGATTGTGCTCGTGACAGTGATGATGATGGCGGTGACTGTAAACAAGATGACTAGATGATATACTGTATGTGTGTGTGTTCCTGTGACTTGTGTTTATTTTGGAGTCATAGATGTCAGGAGTGGCTTAAAAGCACAGAGGCTGTAAGGACAAAATATGATTCTTGGTTGTTTTTTTTCAGCACTTTTCTGATTGGATAGTGAGCTCGAGTTTACTCTCTTGGTGTGGCTTTCTACTGTCCTCGGGGCAGCAGGCATTTGTTATTGTTCAGCCTAGCCTAGAGATATATGAACACATTGGTATAATCTCTATTTCTAAATGCAAAAGCAATTGTTTAGTTAATGAACTAGCAACTAAGCAGGTTCATGTCTTCTTCATAGTCGTCTTGTGGACTAAAAACAGTCCCATCACAGCACATGCCGAATTAAGTTTGTTGCCCTTTTAAAGTGGTGAATTGTGCCTTTTTAAAAATGCATAACATTCAATTAATACTGGTAGTGTTAAACTTTTATAAATCCATCTAAAGAAAATGTTCACGTCTTATATGGGTGTGACTGTGCAGTCACACTATTTTACTACTTATCACATCATGATGATACTGTCTGTATATTTTACAGTACAGCAAAAATGCACACTTTATTCCGTCCATTTAGACAGATCATATTAGTACTGTGAGATGAAAACACCAGTAAGCTAAATGTCATTTTTTTCCTCTCACCTCACCCCATTAGCTCAGTCAATATCTAATTTTCCTCTTCCTCCTTCTGATGTTTCTATTGATTCCCCAGACAACGTTTTACTATGCTCCTTAGCATGTGTATTAATGATCTCTCGCTTTCTCTCTTTCTCACACACACACACACACACACACACACACACACAGAAAACACAAAACAAGCAACTGGTGTGCTGCTGGGTCGAAGACACTTTGACAGGGATGCGAGTGTGAGTGTGTGTGAGTGTAAGTGTGTGGGAGAATTAGCAGTTGAGTGGTTTGAAATATCAAGCAGAGACTGAAGGAGATTGAGTAAAATGAATCCAAATTTGCAAAACCGCATGGATTTGTAATGTTTTCCTGAAATCTGGAACCTGGGTTGTCTGGTCAGAATGAGGAAGCTTGGTCTTTGGTCCACAAGCAGATTGCCAAAATGCCTCACTGTAGACACTGACCAGGGGACAGGCAACATCGGGGTGGTAGCATTGCACCACTGCACACTGCACTAACTACTGATGCCATCTGCTGGCCAAAAGCATAAACTGCAATTACAGTATTAACTCAGATCCACCAGATTAAATACCTTTTTACAGGCCTTTCTAATATTTCTAATACTGTGATAATCCTTCTCTACTTTATTTTAGTTTCACACTTGCACATCAGTTTTCCTGCACTGAAATCCTGTGCTTAACAAATGTGTGCAGTGGTTTGGATAAGATAAAACAAACAGATCCAAAAACATAGGATGAGAGAGGAAACCTAACATGCTTCTGATAGGACTCTGGTCTATCTGCATGCTTCAAATTTGTGCTAAATTATCACTGCCAATGGCAAGTAAAACATCTCTATGAAGGCAATATTCAAAGAAGTCTGACATCAAGCATTTGAAATATCTAGCAAGTGAAACACAATTAGCTTAAAGAGTATTATGAAATTATGTCTACTCTCTCTGTAATTCAAGATCTAAAACCCAGTTGCTGCATCTATGAATGAATGAGCTTTACCACCCCTTGGTATTTTGGAATTTAAATGTATGCAAAGATCAAAGCCACCCTTCAGGAAGAAGAGGTGGTGCAATAAGCAGAAACCCCCGGACTATTCACACAGCAGTCCCCCTTCTACTGTAACCCAGTCGCAGCCTTCCCCTTACTGGAAACTGCCACCAGGGGGCAGGAGTGCTCAGGAGTGTTTTTTTTCTCCCTCCCTCCTTCTCTCCCTCATGCCTTCTCTTCAGCAGTTTGTCTGTCTGCTCAGAGTGAAAGTAGATACACACATGCATGCGAACACACACACACACACACACACACACACACACACACACACACACACACAAATGCACACATACACTGAACTACATGTAAATATGAATATTGATTTCCTCTGGGAAAATCTAGATGTTTACACACAGTTGTACATATTTAAAAAAACTGCCTGTACAGACATCACATCACAGTTGCTCCCAAGCCTCCGAGGATGACACTGCAGTTTCTCTCTGATCACAAGACCACATTATGCTTGTATGTGGCCCCGAAGTGACTTCGCAAGGTCACGACCTCCCCATTCCCCTACCACTCGTAGCTCCATCGCTGCACTGCATAATCAAGGTTCAGCTGCATCACACATCACTTCTTCACAGCTACACATCTACTGACTCCCTATTTATACCAGATTGTTAATGGCTGTTCTTATTAATTTCACAGGGAGGCAATCAAACAAAGCCTTACTCTGGGGGGGGGAGTGTAGCAGATGTCTGGTGTAACCTTCGAAGTTTTTTTTTAGTTGGACCCTTAGCAGGGAGGCCACAACCTTGGTGTTGGGAGGATGAAATGAAGGGGAACAAGAGGGGGAGAAAAAGAAGATGAGAGTAAGTTGTATGCGAAGACACTTAGGAAAACAGGAAAAGAAAACCCAAAGTGTGTATAAAATGTAGGAGGAGAGAGTGAAAGCGAGTGACGGAGGGCGGGCTGATATCAAAGAGGCCTTTGTTCAAGCCTCCTCCAGTAGCTGTATGAGGATCAGAGCCACAGAGCAGTGGACCTTGAGGACCTTGAGAGGGGGAATTGAATGCTTACGGTGCAGAACTGTATCTTCAAGGCTCTGTGCCCTCAACTTTTTCATTTTTTATCATTAATTATTTCTCGCTAATTGCCAGGATTAGAAAAAGAGGGAAAGAGAAAGGCGATCTGGGTCTGTGGAGTCTTAGACCAGTGTGTGTGTGTGTGTGTGTGTGGGGTGTGTGCGTGTGTGTGTGTGCGTGTGCGTGTGTAGTATGCCTACATATACACTTCTGCCCGTATATAAAGAAAAGATCAAGGGGAAGAAGCACAAATTGAACATTCTTGGTCAGCAAGGTTGTTAGCACTCTGTAGTTGATTGTGCTTGTTGAACCATAGAACTATTTCCATTAAGTTTAAGAAGATGGTCATAGTCCAGCAATGTCCTTGTACAGTGGTTAACACTGGAGGTGATTGGGTTTGATTTTTTTTCCCCCTGCCTGTTTGGTCAGAGTATTCTTACTTGCTGAAGCCATGGAGTGTTTGCTGTGTTGTTGTTAAAGCCTGAATGTCATAAAAATCCTTATTCCTTTATCATATTCATTTATCATATTCAGAGATAAAAGTTACTTTTGCTGACATTCATACAGTCTGACAATCTCCAAAACGTGAAAACAAAGCTCTTAATTTACCTATTAATCTGTGTACATTCCAACCCCCTCCTATAGATCCCAAGCTTTTGTTAGTAATCACAATTGTGAGCAGTGAATTGCATATCATTCTCAGGATATCTGGACCCATTAACAAATCAGAAATAATGCATTTTATGCAAATAGTAGTTGTTTTTGCAAGTTTTAGCTCTTCCAATCATGTATTCGTTACAGTATTGCCAAACATTTTCCAAAGCGTAATGTTGTTCATTGTTGTGTTTTTCATACTTTTTGAGACGACCATTTCAGCTGGGATCGGCTCCAGACCCTGCGACCCTCTAAAGGATAAGCGGTTTAGATGATGGATGGATGGTTGAGATGAGCATTTCTTCCATTCATTTCAGTATGATAGAAAGACCAACTTAGAGACTTTGGCTAGGTAGTCCATTACAGTGATGTCTTGTTTTATTTTTGTCAAAGGTACCTTATTGATAACGCATTTAAAAGTGCGGACTTAATTGAAAAGTCTGCTGCTGACTCTTGTCTTTACATGCTGGTAAAAGGCTCCAAAATCTAGACATAGCCTAGTTTGTTGATGAACAGCAGGGCACTTACATATTTTAAGATGTCCCAAAGTCAAACAGAAGACACAAAATAAACAAACATCATGAAGATTTTCATGTCAATTTGGTAGCTCTGTGGAGTAAAAATTGTTCAGCCTATACGAGAGTTATACTGTTTGTGTTACACACAGGATACAACAGTCGCAACTTCTCCTTTGTTTCCCTTTTTGCAGAGGAGGATAGAATTATTTAGCTGAATCACCATCGGCCTAATGAGTTCTTAATGTTCTTGGGCAGGACGGACATATTTTGGTGGATTTTGATGGACTCTCTAGATCACACTCTTTGCCAAGATCAAAGCAAGCAGCAGTGCTTTCTCCAGAAAACAATTCTTCCCAGCTTCCTACAAAAAATGTCAGGATAGGATTTCTGAACCTCTGTCAACATGATATGAAGAGATTGCTGGCACATACTTTGATAGTCTATCAGAGTATATATACTCTGTGACTGAAGATGAAACTAGTCAGCAGTGTAATGGATCAACAGTTCCATTCCCAAACCAGTCGTGGAAACCCAGTGTGAAATCATAGATTGCCCCCGTGCATCCTTGATAATCTGCACCACATTCACTGACGATCCCAGACCCATCACTCTGTCCTTCATGGGAGCCAAGCCTTGAGAGGCTGGACCAGCCCGGGCATTGTGCCTACAGCTCTACTTGCCAGCGACAGTGCTCACCAATATTGGGGAAGTTTCCTGGGCTGTGCTGCAAATACATCATTTCTCAGTACCACACTGCTGTCATGGAATGTCAGTTTTGCCAGCTGTGAAGTAATAAGATAGAGGACAGGAAGAGTTTACATCATGGCCATAGCCACATAGTGTGCAATTGTGCCACCCACAATGGCATTTTATCTCCAATCAGGGAACCATAGCTTGCCTTTTTAATGTTCAGAACAGACTGGAGGTCATTTACACTTCGGTTTTTGCACAGATTATACAAATGTGATGTAACATGTTAATTAGTGACCTTTAGAAGTGCTGGTAGGCAAAGGCAGGCTAGCTGTTTCCTCCCATTTCCATTCTTTGTGCTAAGCTTCATACTTACCTTACAGGCCTGAGAGTGGTCTTCTCATCTAACATTCGGCAAGGAAGTGAATAAGCTTACCTTCCAAAATGTAAAACTATTCCTTTAACAAAGAAGCAGGTCTTCTAGAAAAGAAAATCTTCTATACTGTCTATTTGGGGTTCTCAAGACCATCCAAAGCATTGCAGAGTTAAGCTGCACTTCTAAATGTAGCACCTGTTGTTGGCGTAGTCTTCATTCAGCAAAACATCATTTGGTTACTTGAATCACTCCTGCTGAAGAGATGGAGAACCCTACACTTCCCATACTAAGCAGGTGAAAGGGCCCCAGAGTCCCATAAGGATGAATGGGCTCACCCTGATGGGTTGTGCACATGCTTGCAATTTCTCAGAGTACCAAGGCAACTAGACAAGACAGTACACTGCCCTTAGAGTCCCATAAGAGGCCCAAGCCTGTGTGAAATCAAACTCTCTTTTTCATTAATGTTGATGGTATCCCCATTCATCATATTTGAGGTCAAATCACTCTGCACGTTATCCGCCTTCCAATGAGTTGGGCTTTATTTCCTATCAGTTGATAATAAAAGCTCTTGTAGCAACAGCACATATGTCTGGCTCCAGACAAGGTCCCGTGGCTTCTGTTGTTTAAAAAAAATAAAAAAATAAAAAGATCACCTTGTTATGATGGATGAACCTGCCGTGCTGCTTCTTGTCGTGTTTTACAGTTCACCTGATGCCTCCCTGGTATGTTCAATTTCAGTACGGTCGTTAAAAGTGCAGCTCAAGCTGCAGAAATGCAAATGTGTTTTGATTGGCACCCAGTCACTGACACTAATGCCACAGTTTCCAACACTGTCACCATAGCTAATTGATTAGATTAGATTTGGACACTGACATATAGTAGCTTAAAACATGCTTTATACTTTAAGACAGACGATACACGTGCACCCACGTAGAACAAAATAGTTTGGGCACTTAAAGTACACTACACTAAGGGGAATCTGGGTAAATACTGCATTACCTTATTGACTTGTGAAGCAAAACACTGTATGTACCAGCCAAAAAGTGGGATATGTTGAGAAAAAGACAAAGGTTTTTCTCTCAGTATTAATTTCTGACATTTTAAGGTCAGCAGCTATGTGTGCAGTTTGTTTATCACTGCTGTTGGCAGGGCACTGAAGCGCAGCTGTAACATTAACCCCAACTTGTGCTCAGAGGAGTTGTGACTTTTGGTTAGCATGCTACCCCTCCTCTTATTTATATCCCTCTCACTCCTGTTTCTTTTTTGCCTGCTGTCCCAACAGTGTGCTGACATTTTAGCATTAGTGGTTCTGTCAGAGTGTGAAAGAATCAGCCCGCATTGTCCCCCCTTAGCGCCCCGGGATAGCAGACTGTCTGATTGGTATGTGTGTTTTGTGTATTCTCCGCACCAAGTGATGTTTTTCAGTCAATACTGCAGCCTGCTGTGTATCATTGGGAATGAAAGAACCTTGTAGCCTTTCAGCCCCTCTAAATCCACCCAAGAAGATTCTATAACAGAGTGTCACAGTTGAAAACATACAATATTCTCACTCAATCCCTCCATAAAACCACTGTCCTGTTCAATCACATCACTTTGCTGCCACTTATACTCTGTCACCCAGCCTCGTCTCTACCTAGATTCATGTGCCAGACCATGGACCGAGACCTTGTGGGTCATATGCAGAACACAGGGAGCTGGCTGTGCTTAGCAGAAAGCTTTCATTATATGGTGCCAATATGGAACAAACTGAGTTCAAACTCTTGAGTACCCAGATGGACTACCAGAGGGCATAGAGGGACACATTTGTGTAGTCTCACAGTGCAGCAGATGAAGGTGTGTGTCTATGCGTGCACATTTTCATTTTTAGATTATCAAAGGGTATTGTGTTTATGCCAGGTATGATAAAATGAATGTGTTTTGTTTGAGTGTTGGATAGGGAAGAGTATAATGTGTTTGGGCGCATGGCCTGGCCTGCCCGTTGTGCTTAGTGTCAGGATACAGTGCAACTGCGTAGAGAAGACTGGGATGGCTGGGCATGCCCCTTGCACCCCCACAGGGCTTTTGGAAAGTGCACATCTCAACAAAATGTCACTTTAACTACAGTGAGCCACCCTAAACAAGTGCTCTTTCTCTTTCTGACTCTCCTCCATTGCTTGTCCTCTTTCACTCATTCTTTCTTACTTATTTACAAACACACATTAATCATCCTTTTGAGGAAAAGAGGCAGATGTAAATGCAAAGCAATTTGCACACTGCAGTACCACATGTATGCAGATGTATTAGTCACAACTGTTACAGAAAATATGTCCACTTGAGAGGATGAGTTTTGTGCATGAGTGGAGTAATCTCTTTGTATGTTTAATGATGGCATATATTGCCTCAACATCTCAAATGCTACATGCGTAGTTATGCAATTATGATAATAAGCATTTTACAAGCTGCAAAAGAGGCGCCAGGGGGCAAATGGGGAGATGAGGGAAAAGTTACTTAGGCCCTGAAAATAATTTGACGGTAGTTATTACAGGCTTATTGCTGCAGATGACATCTATTTCTCTGGTTTCTGACAGCACATCATCCTGACCTTCCTATAATAGCTTTGGCTGGCACATCAGGACTGGTGAGAATAAATTAGAAATGATTCCTAGAGTGCAGTATTAGGAGCTTTTTTTAAATAGTGGCACTTTTATGAAAAAAAGGGCCATGTAATCACTTAGGCTAGACTTTGATTAAGTGGTAAAGTGAGCTGGTGAAAATGTGGATATCATGGTGACAGAACTTATTTGGTTTTGACAGTTCATCCTCCATGTCTTTCTCTAATTCCAACCTTCCCTCATCCTTCCTGTTAATGCCAGACCCCTTTCATGTTAGTTCCTATTCTTCATCTCTGTGCTTGTCATTTCTTCCTGTCCTAATGTTATCGCATGTATTAATTTGTACTATCCTTTCTGCTGTCTTTTTTACTTTAACATTACAATAGCTGTTACAGAAGGTCCTGGTTTATTCCTGTGATGCCTTCATTCCTTTGCAAAGTAGTAATTGTGATTGCCTTTGTTATTATAGGTTTGCTGCAGTACGGCATGTACATCATTGCGCCATGGCAATGGCATTCAGGGACATGCCATGCTTTCTATGTTCAGTACAATACTATGTACCCCAAGGAATAAAGCTCTCGTCAGTCTTTACATTGCTCTTAGATTTCAGGTTACAGTTTAATGAATTCATACAACAAATGATTGAAGGTCATTTATATAGTAGCCTGTATAATTTTAATTTGGTGAAAAAAAAAAAAAAAAAGGAAATTACATGACATTTTATATGCATTTTCATAAATACCACCATCAGTTAAGATTTGGTAGTGAGCAAGATTGAAACTTGGTTATAAACTTTTAATAAACACACAAATTGATTGCCATAATGTATAACCTTTGCTAGGGCAGCTGAAAATACCAATATAAATGATAAGAAAATATCTATATTCAGGTCACACAGGATCAGAGTGCTTTGATGTGTTTGAGGTTTTGGGAGATATTAACTTGTTAAATCCCAAAGTTCTCCATTTCTTTATTGAACAGCTGAGGCGTGCGATGGTAAGGTGGTGCTGCTGTAGCTTGCTGTAACTGTTCCCAGTAGATTCACTGAACTGTGGCTTAGTTTGAAGTGTGTTCAAGGGCATATTGGCTACTGTCAGAGTGCTTAACATTTTCGACCAGCCTCGGTTCAAAGCGTGTGTGTGAAATGATAATCTTTGCTTGAAGTGATTGATCTCTTCAATTCAAATTCAAATTGCCCCCCAGTGTTGCCTTTAAGTGTTACTATCTCATCGTTCCATATGTGTGTCTGTGTCCAGTACAAAAGTAGCAAATTCATCACTTAAGTTGGCTTTATCCTGTATACGTGTATGTATGTGTCAGTGAAGCTATTAATCTATGCGTGCTTGACTTTTGTGAGTCTTTACATGAGCATGAGAGTGTTTGGTAGAGGTCTAACTTTAAGATTGTGGGCTCCTTGAAGTGGATATCTGTGTGGGTGTGGGTGCATGTGACCTCTTAGCGTAAATCCCCGTACTTGAGTGTGTGTTAGATCTTTTATCTCCAAAACACAAAGATTGAATAGTACTGTATGTGGGGACTATGAAGAGATTAGCTTGGAGCTCAGAACATATTGATCAAGATTATATTTGGAGTGCAGGTCTGTGAGAACTGGCAAAGTCCATTCATCAGTTATGGGGGACGCATTTAAATTGTAATTACTCAACTCCTATTCCACCACTCAACTGCTCCCTCTCCTCCACACCTGCTTTTACGCATTGTTATCCATATTCATGATTAAAGATAGTCGCACTTGTCCTTTCTGGAGAAAAAAATACACAGGTGTTTTAGGGTGATGAAAAAGACAAACATACTAAATTAAACACACTTATGAACCCACTTTTAGGCCCAAGAGCAGGCCTCTGAGCGCACATGTACATCCACATACACACAAACACGCATACTACGTGCATTAGTATTTCAAATGGCAGCATGCAGTCTGAATGGCTCAAACATAATATGGGACATGCATTAAAACACACTTACAATTACTACCACTGTGGCACCACGCATTTGCCACCCCATGGATTAAATCCCATTTATCTATATTTAACTGCTGTAGGATTAGAATTATCACTCTTGTCCAATTGCTTTTTTTCCCAGTCCTATTTGCATTCTTGTTCTCTCCCTGTCTCCGTCCTTTATATCCTTTTTTAGATTTCTAATTTTTTTCTCCTTCCCTCTTTCCATCTCTCCCTCATTTGTAAGGTTATAGAGTGGTAATTAAAGGAATTGGAGGATAGAGTGTAATCACATCTTTCTCAGAGCTGTATGATCAACACTTCGTCCTGATGACTGCAGACAAAATCGAAGGAAAAATTTCCACTACTTCTATCTCCTCTGTTTGTCCTTCTCTCTCTCCCCCTTCGCTAATGATCAATATGTCCTAATGTTTCAGGCTTGCCTAAGTCTCACTTATCTCTTTTCTATTAATATGCAGACACAATTACACACAGAAGTAGGGCCGTAGTAAGAGAGGAAACAGTTAATTTTCCTCTAGCCGCAGGCAAGCATCTGGAAACAGTGTAGAGAAACATGTAGTGAGAAAGAGGGAAAAAAAAAAAAGACACTGAGAAAGAACGAGACGAAGTTCGAAGGGATAGAGATGGTGAGAGTAAACAGCTGGTGAGGTCTAGCAGTGCTGTGTTTGCAGAAAACGTAGGCAGCTGGTGACCCAGAAACATCCTCTCCTCTTCCCAACAGCCAAGCATTGCTGCAGTCACTGCAGTGAGAGAGGGAGAGAGTCACTACGCATTCAGCCTCAGCTCATAATACAGTGGTTAATTGCCATAATGAAATGCAGATAACAAACAGAAAAAGCGGACAAAGAATACAGAGTTAAACTTACACTGCACTTATGCAACGTCTTACTTCTGTTCCGGCGTCCACAGTATTCTACAGCAATAGAAACAAAGAAAAAAACTACAGTCGACGGTGCAGTCTAGGCACGTGTGGAGGGTAGCCCCTTGAGTTGTTTATCTATTGTAGTACTTTAATTTATGCATGTGTTTTTATATAAAGAAGAGGCATGTTTTTTTTTTCTTTCTTTTTAATATGCTGCTTAATTGCAAAGTAGAGGTAAACAGAGGGATAAATAGTACGTCTGAGCCTGTGAGGGATTTATGTTGTAGCATCACGGCATTAGAAGATCACACGCCAGGATTGTTTAATTTATCTCATTTAAACTCAACCTTAAGTTAAATGTGGCTGATTTGATTTGTAAAAAGTCATACTTTTAATGTGGTGTTGTGCAGGCATGTAGAATCTTTTGGTTTCGTTTCACTTTTTAGTCTTTGTTTGATGTAATTCTGCATTAGAGTGTGCTCTAATTATGTTATTAGTACACATTTGGATGATAATATTGGCCAGTGTACAGCGAACAATTACTTGCCTGATTGACTGGGCCAAAACAACATTAGCTGAAGCTTTTGATTTCTTGAATAATCAACACAAACGAAGAGGCTAAGTGGTTAATTTGAGACTTTATTGCATGATTTAATAAGGTTTTCATAGATCCCCTATGGATTTGCTTACAGTAAAGCTGTATAATGAATAATTCTTTGCAATCTTTCCCTGTTTAGTCACAGTCAGATATCATAGCAATTCAGTTCGATGCGAGTATTCTATGCAGAGTGTTATTCCATTTCTTATTAATGAATCCTTCCCAAAAAATCTGTTAAGCTTTATGAATCTTAAGAGAAACTTTGACTAGATTCATTTTCTATGAAGGCACACATTCCATTTAGCAATTAGATTGCCTTGATGGGATGCCTGCACACATAATATACTTCATGAATGTGGTTGAGAGGTGGGGATCACAATGGCGGACCCAGACATTAAAAGCTTAGGTGCAATAAGTGAGAAAATGTAATTGAGAGATTTATTTGTAATAAATTGCAGAAACTCACATTTACATCAATTTATATGCACATAGTCACTTAGCCACTACTATATCTATTACCATAGCAACACACTGTTACTCTGTGCGCTTTCTTCTCCCTTCTCTTCTTCTCTTCATCCATTTCTTCCTCTGACACTGTTATTCTTTTGCATTTCACCCCTCAGTCTCTCAATCCACTTCCTCAGCCAGTGGTACAGCAGTAGTCCAGGAGGTAGGCATACTGTGATACGCTGGTTAATAATGAAAATGCTGATAGGTGTGGGATTAAATTATTATGCACATAAAAGAAGAAGGTGCATATACTTTATATACCTGCCTGTGCCTTCAACTGCACTGCTGGCTCCTTTTCTGGCTAATTCTCCTATTCCTCTGTGCCCCTTTCTCTCCCTTTCTCTCCGCTCTCTCACTTCTTCTTAGAAGCTTTCATCTTAATGTCTTCCTCTGCATTGACTGCTCCTTTGCTTCTCTTCTCCAAACTTTTTTCACTTTTTTTTTTTATATCTCCCCTTACATTTTTTGCTCTCCCAGCATCTTTTGTCTATAGGCAGTATCTCTCCCATACATAGAGAAGTACCTTTCTCTGTTATTCTTTTTTGTATGCTCTTCTTTTCTCACTCCCTCTGTGTAGGAGGAGCACACTCTTTTTTCCAGCTTAAGTCCTTATCAAGCGTGACTCACAATTCAACTATTTCTACAGTGGAGCTCGTCCTCTAAATTCCAGCTCTTTTTCTCCATCTTACATATTTTATCTCTTTTCAACATTTCCTCCAATTTTCTTGCTCTGGCTTTTTATTCTACCTAATCTTACCTCTCTTATTATCTTCCCATACTGCATAGCCACGCTCTCTCTTCTTCTCTCTCTCGCTCGCTCTTTCTCACACCACCGTCCCTTTCTACTCTCCCCTCGAGTTCTGTGAACATAAACATTTTGGGTGTCTGCCATTGGAGATATCCAGGGCGAGTCTGTCACCAGAATCATTTCAATGCTAATTTCCCTGGCATCTGTGATAAATAAATTCACTCTGACAAACACACAGTCATCAGCTTCACAGGATTGGACCCGTTGGTTTTTATCGTTGCCTCCCTGACTCCCTCCCTCTCTTCTCCCAGAGCTGGGCCATCAGGATCTGAAGCCAGCCGCATTCAATAAACACACACAGACACATGGTCACACAAACACAGGCGCACATACACATATTTACTCTCGGCAGAGCAAACATGCAAATAGTGTATGCATACACAAAACAGCACATACTGTACACAAAACAATTATGTGCTAATGTCTTAATGTACAAAACTGTAGCATACACACATACTAAACACATGCAAATATAAACACAGAGGAATGCACACAAACAAATATTGCTGCAGATACAGGACAAATACACGCGCACACACATCCATACTGTGCAGGCAGTTGCACGCATTCATGCACATTTTCACATTCAGTACAGAGTTGTTTTGTCATATCTGTGCAGATGCCATCTTTATTTATATTCATTGTAATTCTGAACTCATTCTTCAGTTAGAAATGCATTTTCATGAGTGCAAGGTCATGCAGACTGATGGAAAGATTCATTCAGACACACACAACCCTCTCTATGCACACCTTAATGTCCATGTGTCTTTGCTCATAGGACATACACAAAGGGAGGGAGAGGGAGGGAGTGTTTTCTATGTGAAGACCAAAGACAGCGGATGTTGGACAGAGAACAGTTGCATCTTTAATGTCTCTGTGCTTGGTACAAAGTAGAGAGATTCCAGGGGAATCCTCCGCAATGCAGTATTGTAGTGGGGAGTGAACCCCCATAGCCCTCAGATGCAAGCGTATAGATATTCAAATATAACCGTTATGTATTCCTACTGCAGCTGCAATGCACTTCTTGTATCACAGAGATACACAAGATGTGCACATGAAAGTGATCCACTCCTATTATGATTAGACACTCCGAGCCATTTATAAAAAACCAAAGAGGTTGTGAGACTCATCAGTATGCACACTATATATTTGTACACCGTTGTTTTACACATGTGTCAACACTGACAACGCATACGCTTGCATGCACATGTAGAATCAAACTAAAAACCTCTTTATGTACAAATTCTACAACATATGCTTGATCATGGCTGTTTATGCATCAGCCAACTCCTTTCAGTGCTCATCCAGTTGTGAAATCTGAGGATAATATGCAACAGCAAAGCAAGGAAAAACAACAAAAGTTCCTCGTGATGTAAGAAGCTGGGACTGATGACTGTTTGCAGTATTGTTTTTATAATTTAAAGCCAGTAAATGACTGTTTGTACATATTTATGTGCTGTTGTGTACTAAAATGTTATAATGATGATTTTTATGTAGCTATGTGACTGTAACACTACTCTTTGCTTTTTTTGTAAGCACTGTATTTAGTGAAAGCCAACATATATTGTGTCTTGTCATTCCAACATGGTCAACTTGACATGAAGTGGAATTGACACTGAAGGGACGATCAGAGAGGGAACACACACACACACACACACACACACACACACGCACACTTAAACACAAACAATATGATGTCTAGGAACATGGTACTGCGCTTCAGGCGTGCACATGCACTTGGCATACACAAATATTCATGCACACACACACACAGTTACACTCCCTCATACAGCAGTGTTTACCTACCTTTCCCTCTCAGCTCAGCTGTCTCTGCCTCCTCCCTTCCTCTGCCTCTTACACTGTGCCTCTAGGACCTTTGTCTCCCTTGTCTCATTCTTTTCCCATCATTACTCTCCCTCTCTATACTTTTTGCCATCACTTTTTTCGAGCTCTCTTGTCTGTCCATCTCCTTGCTTCCGTTTTCTCACTCCCCCCCAGAGGGTCTATCTCCACTGCTGGGATCAGAGGCCAGGCACTCAATATCTCCCACCTTGTCATGCCGCGAGGAGGCCACCACCCTGGCTTTGTTGTGTTGACACATTGATCCTCTCTACCATGCCACATAGAATTGGGAGTGTGTGAATAGGAGACGTGTGTGTGTGTGTGTATGTGCCAGCATGTGTACACAAATCAGTGGTGTTTGTTGTTTGATGAGCATGTGTCTGTGTTGTTCGATGAGTAGTGCAATATGTGTGAATTCTTTTGTTGCCATCCTCGTAAGAACCCGTTTAAACTTTAGTCATAAGGACTGTAGATATTTTTCCAGGACTCTTCATGATAAAGGACTTGTCTCATTTTTAGCCACATTAGTGGCTCTAAGGATGACAATGTCAGTTGATCAGTTGGTCCATTGCTTTGGTGCAAACCAAAATATCTCAGCAACTACAGTACAGGCAGTACTACCTGTATAGCCTGGATTGCCATGAAATTTTGTACAGACATTCATGATCCCCACAGGACAAATTTTCCTAACTTTTGTGATCCCCTGACTGTCTATCTAGCGCCATCATCAGGTAAAATAATGTAATTTGATACTACTACAGTACTTAATTTTTTCAATTTATTAATTAATTTTCAATACCTGGAAAAACTAATGACATTCCCGTCAGCCTCAGCTGTAGTTAATGTTTAGTACCAATTAGCAAATGTTAGCATGCTAACAGGCTAAACTAAGATGGTGAATACACTAAACATTATACGTAGGCACGCTGTCGTTGTGAGCATGTTAGCATGCTTGCATTAGCATTTAGGTCTAGTACAGCCTTGACATGGGTGTACATTCTTAGTCTTGTTTAGGTGTGGTTGAGTAAATGGCAAATGAATGGAGACTGTTGCATGTTTAAGAATCTTTAGAATTCATTTTTAAATTTGGTTTAAGATTGGAATTAAGATCATGTTTAGTCCGAGACGAGGGTTAAGAATTGCATGGTGAGGCTTAAAGTTCGGATTATGGCTTAGGTAATGTGTGAAGTCAGTGGAAGTCTGTCAGTAAAGTAGGACTGCTTCTTGCACAGCATTTAGTGCTCCCAGGTGCTAGCGACAGCAGGACTCATGTAGCGACAGTAAATCATCGCACACTGGGAGGCTCGTGTCAGTATTCTTTATAGGTTCATACAGTATTTATTCAATCACAAGTGCAACTGTGCGAACAGCGCACTTAATCAGGTTAGCTTGTCAGTGGAAGAGTACTCACAAGTATACTGTAGTTAGACTGCAGTGTTTGTGTGTGTTCTTTTCTGTGGCTTTGAACAGTGTGTCTGTTTTTTTTGCTGCCACTGTCTGCAGCCCCAGACTGTTAATTTAGGATACTGGCTGTGCAAGAGTGAGGGGAGCTCTACTGGGGAATGTGAGCTGATGGCAAAAGAGGAGAGTGTGTCTGGACTCATAACAGGGCAACTCTTCCCTTACCCCATCCGACCCCTATCTTCCACACCCAAACCACTTCTGCCCCTTAGAGAAATCCAGGAGCCTCGTGTGTGGTCAGTTCCTGCGTCCTCACTCCCAGCTGGGATCAGACCTCAGGCATCGTCCGCCTGAACAGAAGTGAGTACAAGGGTACAAAAAGGGACAGTTGCCCCTCTCCCTCGCCAAGTGTCCCTTTTCACAGAGTTTGAATAAGAGCCTAAACAGGCAAAATATTTTGACGGAAAGGCTGTGGGTGGGTGAAGGCAAGAACATGACTGAGAAAAATAGAAAGAAAAAAGGGGCGAGTTGTAGAGGAAATAATCAATGTCTCTGAATGCATCTGTGGGTGAGATGAGCCAGAGAAGTGTGTGCACAATGGACATGAAGGCCACAGAGTCAATACACGCTGGCTGTGGTAAAGCTGACGGAACAGACTGTGTTGTCCCTGCCTGTTGAAAGCACACAAGGGAGTACAGCGTGCGTTTGACTCTGTGAACTTTATCACTCCTCACAGGTTTGCAGTTTGCTGTGCAGCACTTGAAAAAGGTACATTTTGTTCCTCTTTTCAAACATGCCATTTAATGGAGAAAGAAGTAGAATACATTGATTCAGTACTGAAAGTGGTCTGATGTCTGCACAAATCCAAAGTTGATGGACTGCTATGCTTGTATATAAAATTGTATTGACCGGTATTCAGCATTTATTCCTCATGAGGATGCACCTTATGTATACAGTAGTATAATGTAGGCCTAAAAATCTGGTTTTGGCAAACACTTGCATCAGTCCACTAAGGTAAATGCATTTAATGCAGAACCAATTTCCTATTTTGTTAATGTATATGAAGTGAGAAATATGGGACCCCTTTCTGCATTTTTTTAAAAGGAATAAGTGATGCAGCATAACTCTGCCTTGCTAAGCAAGTATCAGGACAGATTCATGTTATATTTAGGGACACATACACACAGACGTCCACCTACTACCAAACACCTGCCCTGTCCTTATCCAAGGTCATTTCAAATCAGCTCTTTCTCTCTCCTCCCCCTCTGCCTCTCCCTTTCCTCACCTTAATTTCTTTATCAACTGAAATTAATTACACATCACTTTGGCTTATTTCTCTTAGCAAGGAAAGCATTGAACATGGTCTGACGCTTGCCCTGCTTTAGCCAGGACTTTTTTGTTTTTGTCATTTTTTCCTGGCGTGAGTGGCTTAAAATGGAACTTTGGTGGCACAGCCTCAAGGTTGAAGTTGATGCTTGTGCTTTGTTTGGATTTTGCTATCTGATTTACTTGCCATTAGCTGTCCATTTAGTTTCCTGTTTCTCTCTCTCTCACTGTGACTGTAGTGTTAGGTGTGACCTTCGATGCTTTTAGCTTCGCTCTACTCTCCCCAGCTGAGTATGCATCTGTCCTCTACACTTTTAGCAAACACTTCCTATGACAGTGTTTGCACTGTGTGTGTGTGTGTGTGTGTGTGTGTGTGTGTGGCTGTGTCCTCTAACTGTGCTTTCCATGTAGAGTGATGCAGGATGCTGCTCTAGCAGGAATGTGGCTGCAGGCTTTCAACGCCATATATTGTCATTGTTAAGACGCCTGAGTGGGTGTGCAAACAAACTACTGTGGCACACACGTACATAAAAGTGTGATGTGTAGTCCACAAGGCCCACTTTTCCCCCTACTCCTGCAGCATAGATGTCGCCTCTATTGCTCTCTCACTTACACTTTCATGCATTAACAGTACCAGAGACAGGATGTGAGTGAGAGTCGACCAAAATCTGACAGACATATCTGAAGGATTATTTAGGACTCTCTCTGAAGAACCTTCATTCCATTAGTACGTTCCATAAAAGCATTCCTACACACCTCCTCCTGCAGACTTTGGTAATACGACAGACTCCAAGGCATTTTTTCATTCTAAAAAAATCTGTGCAGCGCCTTGTCCCTAAGTCTCACAAAACATATTTTTGATATGAATTGAATAAATTCACATTCTAATGTCCAGGCTATAACTACATATCTTTAAGGGAGTCTGTTTACAGGTCTTGGAGTACTACTGTATATGAAAAAAGTTGTATAAAGCCTTTTGTGGCTCCAGAGGGAGCTGCACGAAGTCTGATAAACTGCCTCAAGTGATGTTGCTTCAGTCAGTGTCGGTTGGGGCTGAAGACTACAAGTTTGAAAAATGAAAAAATCTGGGGATGTGGAAAGAAGTGAGGTTACCAGATCTCTGTCACTTGCTACTCATCTCAGCTTGAGGCTGGCGGTGCAAGGCTACATTAGCTACTACTAGCATAACACAGCCGGATCTCTGACAGAGCTGCACGTGGTTGATTTGCATAGTGTAAGCGCAAGGTTTTGACAAGGAAGAAGAATGCATGAAATGAAAAAGATAATGGTTCTGCTACATCAACTTTGATCTTTTTTTTTTTTTTAATTGCCCATCGTGGATCCGACAATGTTACAGGAGTGCAATGCTAAATCAGTACTCTTTTAACTTAAAGTGGAGACGTTCATATACCAACATTCTCAAATACTAAAGAGTATATTAACATACACAGTGATGTTCACACGACAGCAACTTTTAATTTAAATAGTTTTAATTTGAATTGGTGACATTTAGCCAATACCCCACTCACTTAATAAGGTCAGTACAGAAGGCATGGGTCAACACATTTGGTCACCACCCTTTTAAGCCCAAATGTGCACGTGGTGTTGACATAGTATGGTTCAAAGAAGAGCTGTTGTTGAAGCCGATTGGACAAGAGAAGAAGTTGCAACCTCTTTTACGCTTGCCCCATTTAGGCTCCTGGATTTGTCTGGCCAGTAAGCCAGCCCCGCCCATCAAATGAATTTATGTTGGGTTAGCCTTTTCTCTTGCTGCAATTGTCTAAAACAGCCACCACCATCCAACCAGTGAATCACTGAAGCAGATTCAACTACGCTATATGCAATGTGGCTGCTTCAATCAACATTCCCTCACCTGGAAAACCTTAATTGCCTGTCTGGACCCCAAAGATTCAGCAGTGTGTGACCTACTGAGATCCCCAACAGACTGTCAAGCTCTATGCTGTTTGAAAACCCAGCTGATGTGCCCTAATTGCCCTTGAGTGCTCTGGCGGGGTGCCAGCAGACCACACTTCTGCTCTAGCTTCAGTCTTCAATGCACACTGCCTTAGGAACTGTCTATTCATCATACATTATTATTCTAATGGCATGTTCCAAGGTCTTCTTACCATAAATAACACAATTCTCTCAACTTTAGATGGTACAATCCCTGAACCGTCATAGTTTACAGTTAAAAGCTAATACAGTTATAACTGAGAATGGCATCAATATCATATTTTAATCCAATACCTATAGACACAGTTATTGTTGTCATAATCAAATCTGGGTCTTTCCATATATTTACGTGTCTATAATGTGTACATTTTGTAAATAAACCTCCATCTTAGACGTAGAAGAGTGCCAACCTATTATCTAGAAATACATTTCCATGAAATATAATTCCACCCTCTATTTGCTACAATCCAATAACCTGAACAGATTTATTTGACATGATTTTATAGTTTCATTTATATTCCATCAAAAGATGCTTTTGATGGACTCTCAATGTACTGCGCTGAAACACTGCAGTATCCTGTTTTCTCTTCCATTCCAACTTTTCTCATCTTTTCTTCTTTTAACTTTCTTCATACACTCACACTTTCTTCCAGCAGGAGAAGCGGGAGAGGTGAAATGAAAAGCAATAAAAGTTGACTTGCATCCCGGCTCTGACACAGAAAAGCCCTTTTTAAAGGACAGGTAGCGGGGAGTGGAGGAGTTCTTTGTTTCAACTTCAGTGCTCAAAAGATCAATATGGTCCCTTGAGGACGGGAGATAAGAAGTAATATACAGCAGTAATGTGTCAGCATCACTTACCATCCGATTACAACCTCTGTTGTTACCAATAAACATCCTCGCTTTTTCAATTATTGATGATACTGGAAGATTGGTTTCTTCATTCTCTGTGAAAGCAAGAAGAAAAAGATTTTTCTTTCCCGCAGGCTCTAGTGATGCCTTTACTTAGTCAGAGGTATTTTGAATTGTGATAACGTACATTTCAAGGTTATGTTTCGTAATTTTCTTCTAGCCTCAATGGCCAGCGAAATCTTGTAGCTTGCCATGTGACTATCATTTAGTTTCTCTGTACTTTTTAAAGCATTTTGATAAGTAGAGCCAGTGTGAATGAACCAGTCGGCATCATCGAATCCAGTCATGACTTATGATGCTTATACACCAAGCCAACTGTAAAAAACTAGAGCTGAAACACACCTCATGTCTCGCCATCGCTTGCCTTGCATTCACTCACATCTTTTCGCACAAGAGCAGAGTAACTAGATAGTCTGTATATGTACACAAAAGAGCATTGGTGAGAGAATAGCCAGTCACCAAACTTTTCTGTCATTGGCTTTCTCAAGCACACACGGGTACTAAACCCCCTCTCCACTCCTTTCATGTCCTTTTTCTTATGTGTCCTGCTTCAACACTTCATTTTAATTTAGTTTACACACTCATGTGTCAGCCTCAATCCCTCCTAACCTTGGTATGTCCCTCTCTGCTGTGTGACAGCCTACAGTGTCTTTAGGCCCTCAAGGATGGCAAACAGTCAAAACCTTG
Organism: Maccullochella peelii; assembly: GCA_002120245.1. NCBI lineage: Eukaryota > Metazoa > Chordata > Actinopteri > Centrarchiformes > Percichthyidae > Maccullochella > Maccullochella peelii. The sequence continues at coordinate 48,569 of LKNJ01000940.1, forward strand.
CCCATCATTACATTATACAGCTAATGCAATAACAGTTAGGTGGAGGAAGTGTGCCAGCAAGCCCACTGCAGGCGACAAGGGTCCTATCTCTGTGTGTATGTATTTGTGCTTGTGTATGCCATTGTGCTGTATGTGTGTCTGTGCACCTGCACATTTATAGGGGGTGAAGGAGGGGGAGTGTTTGTATGTGTGTGTGAGAGTTTAATGAAGCACTCTTAACACAGCACATTTCCCCAGGCATGGGCGACTCAGGGGCAAGGCTGTCAGAGTTTGCATGAGTACACTGCCAAAAGATTGCCTTAGTTCCACACTGTAATGTTAAAGCAAAGTGAACAGACATCACTTTACTTACCAATCTTATTCCCATAATCCCAGTTTTATTGGATAGTCTGACACTTTGTGTGGTGGTCGGGGTTGAGATCTTTCTACTGTTCACATACCTGCACATGTGCACACACACGCAAGCTCACACATGCACCTCATGACTTGCCAAGGTTCGATCGGTGGGCTCAGCCAAGGGTGCCTAGATGCGTAGTTGATATTTCACGAGGCCAGATCAATGCACTTCCTGTCTAACTTCAGAATTGCCTTTTTATTGTTATAGATCAAAGGGAAATAACCCTCAGTTGAGCACATATTGATGAAGAGCCCTCTGCAATATCTCTGTTATCTTTACCTTCACTTTCATCAAATATAAATGGCTGCATGCTTCGCAACACATGACAGCTCCTTGAGAGCACACTTGCTCAGCAAGTTCAATAATAACCTTTAATGTTAGGTGAGACTGTATTCAAAGTGGGTATTAAGAAGCTCCAGGGAGCCTTTACGAGGTCATTGTCAGCTGCGCATATGCACTGCCATTACTAATTTGACATTTTGCTGCTTTTATATTTACATAATGCTAGTGCTGAAATGCTTAGTTCATTAATTGATTAGTTGATCGATAGGAAATTAACAACTTTGATAATCGGTTAAGTCTTTTTTTCATCATCAGATTACAGTAATGGAAAAAAAACATTAGTTGCAGACCTACATGACACCATTGTCTGACCTTGCTATGAAAACATTTGGGAGTCTGAGAGCTAAGTACAAAACCATAAAGTTGTAAAAACAAGAATGACTGAGATCTCAGACCTTCATCAAACAATGTCTTTGCTCTCTGTGAACTGATCTCACCCAACAAACACCAGATTTACATGAATTTGTCACAAGCTCTGCCTTTTTATAGATTTTTGTTAGCAGCTTCCAGTTTTCATTTGTATGATCAAGTTGTCAGACAGTCTCTCCTCCACCTTGACTTAGAGGACAGCTTTACCAAGGCTGTCATGCAAATCAGACTAAAATATGGACAAACTGTCTTTGAGGTAAATAGAGTGATCGGCGGCAGAGTGAAGCAAAGAGAGGTGCGAACGGGGGAGAGCACGAGTGGGACAAAGATCAAAGCTAGACTGCACCATGTGTTGAATACCAATAGGTGGACATTATGCCAAATACAGTGTGTGTTGGCACTTGATAATATTATATTGTGAGGACCCAAACCTGGTATTGCCCTCATGTTTTGAGAGCCAACTAATCTTGTGGGGTTGAAAAACCAGTCCTCACAACTTTGCTAGTTTACTTTGGGTTAAGACTTGAGTTCAGGGTGAGGGTAAGGGTTTGAGTTTAGCATGCAGTTCTGATAGGGGGTGAGAAATGAATGTAGTCAGTGGAGAGTCCCCACAAGGATAGACAACTTTTTTTGTGTGTGTGTGTGTGTGTCTATGTGCTTTAATGTCTGCCTGTATGCAAGTGCCTGTATCCACTCATTATGCAGAAATCCTAATCAAACACCGCTGAGCTCTGACCACCTGCACCTGGCTGTCAGCCAGCCGGCGTCAATTGTATGTCTGCCAGCGTCTTTTAAAAAGAAATAATTTTATCACAAGTGCAATTCTGGTTTGTGCTTAATCTATAATTTAACAGCCTCTTTTATCCAAAGTGATTTACAAAACAGAGAGTGCACTGAAAAGCGGACTTACAAACATGGCAAGTGCAGCTTGGCAACAGACTGAATCGAATCTTTCCACCAGCACAGCCACGCAGAGCCAATGCTCAAAGTATTTTTATTAATCTGTTTATTTTCTGTCATCTTGGGAGGTAAGTTGGCAAAGTGAAAATCCTCATTAAATTAAAATCACACAAATCAACTTTTGTACCATTTTCTGCAATATGTCAGAAATGTCTAGAAGAATTGAGCTCACAGACTGGCTCCAAGGAGAAACATTAAAGCTATTGTAAAAGGACATTGTCACTGTTCCACTTTTGGCTCACTGAGGCATGTTTACTTTTGCCACTGGCAGCTAGAACTCCACTTAAGCTTTTTATACTCTCGGTTTAGCCAAGTGAGTGACAGCCATGTTTGTAACCAGCAGCACAGTCCTGGCAATGGGTAGTTAGCTTGGTAAACATCAATGGCATGGAAGCTATTCCGTCAGATATAATTGGACTCTTCAGGGGGAGAGAATTATTCATCAAAGTCAAAGAGAAGGAAGGGATCCATTCTGGGATGAGCGAAAGAACAGGGAGGAGTGTCTCCCATGTGTTGTGAAAAATAATGGTGAGACAGGGGGTTTGGGATGTGAAGAAAAGGGGAGGGAGAGAACAGAGACCAGGGAAAATGGCACAAAATGAGAAAACTGTGAATGATAAATGGAGAGAGGGCGAGTTCTGGAGAGCAAGGGATATGGGGTATTCATGCGTGTTTGTGTGTGTGTGTATGGGTATGCGGTTGCATGCACGTACCAACCAGGAAGTGTCTGGGGGGCCTTGTGTGTGGATATGTGTGTGTGTCCTAATCGATTCTCTCTGTGCCATCTTCAAGCCCTCTCTCCACCCCAGCCTCAGGGATATTTGTGTTTGCCTGCAGTGTGCTACTTAAAAGAAGCTCTGAAAAAACACAAATTTGCAGGAGACACGCGCACACAGGCGGCGTACCTCACACAGAATAGAAAATCAGTAGCATTTCTCACATCTATCACTCTCCCTCTCTGTCTCCCTCATCAAGGGGATGTTCTTTCAGGAAGCCAAAGCACAGTGAGTACCCACCGACTTAGGAGGAGCCTTAGTTCCAGTTTGGCAGTATTGTGGCCCTGAGGCAACGCTGTATCCCTCCATTGTTCACTTTTCAACTTGCTCGAGAGATGCAGTTAAAAATCATAGGCCTCCACTTCTGATGATGGTGAATGGGTCAAATGTTTGACTTTGTGGGCATCATGAAGTGCAGATTTCATCTGTAACTTAACCAGTGGTTCCCAACCTGGGGCTCAGGATGCCCCAAGGGGTGCCAAAATAATTCTTCAGGGTCACCAGGTGATTAAAAGGATAAGAAAGAAAAAATTCTGTTAGATTAAAATTTTCTTTTTCTTTTTTTGTGTGTTTAATACTTTTACCTCTTCAGGCATCTAAAAATATTTCAAAAGAAGGAAAAGTCACTGTTTGGTTTAAATGGTCACAGCTCATGTCCACACCAAGGCTTATGATAAGGGATCACAAATATTAGAATAAGAATAGATATTCCTTCATTTTGTATGTTGGTTGTTAACCACTTATCTAAACTATGTTGTGTTAATTACAGCCCAGTGTGGGATAGCTGAGACCTCTATTGATATTTGAGAGTAAAAAAACACCAAAACACACCAATACCACATTATACAGTATGTATGAGCTGTAAGCAAACCTCCATTTTCCAAACTCCTGTTGAATCAGTCACTTTAATCATTAGGTGTCCTGAGAGTGAGTGGAACGTGGCCACAAACAGCAACAACAAACGTGTATTCTTGTGAGGTCAAAGTTTTACACTTCTTGTTTTACTCTTGTCTTAAAATAGGATTTAGATAAAGGCCAAACTTTGCTTTTAGACTCTTAGACAAAACAAGCAATTTAAATATGCCAATTTGGGCGCTTGAAACTTGTAATGATCATTTTTCTCTATTTTCTGACACTATATAGACCAATCAAATAATCAGGAAAAAAAACAGTTGCCCATAGAAATTACTTCTGAAGTCATGGAACTGAACTCTCAGTTACACTGCTAGTTCAGTATCTAGCTAAAGTTAGCAAGAACTGATAATCCCCTAACAAGTAGGACTTTAGTGGCGGTGTATTGATTTGAGAAAGAAAAATTCCATATGATTTCAATTTTCTATTTATTTTCATTGAAAAGATATATAGGCTTAATATAATCATTTTTTGCAATTATTCCTCAGATTTAGTTGTGAAAGAATATCATATATCAAAAATATGTACTGAGGTACAAGGTATTGTCACTATTGAATACACATGAGGGGTGCACCGCAGTTTGTGGGTAGTTAGTTTGCTCAATGTGCAAAATAGGAGGTTTTGCAGTTGAATAGTTTACATTATCAGCACATACAAGATAACATTGCATTTTGAACAGTAAACTTCACCATAAATTATATTGTTATAAATATAGTAACTATAAAAAATAAGTACAATAAAATATTTTAAACTTAAATTATGGATAAGGACAGTCAAAAATACATTAGAAAAGGCAGCCCATAAAACTCAATCAATTTCTATTTGCTTATCTGTCAACATATACACAACTATATCCATATACTGTATCTGTAATAGCCAATATCATCAGATATTACCCACCCGATGACACGTCAGTCATGCTCTAGTATGGAGGGACTCAATAAATGAGCAAATTAGTTTGTACCCTGCTAGCACGTTTCATTTCCCCCTGTATTTTAGTTGTTGTTTACCGTCTCCGTAGGTGCCCCTCTGTGTGTACGTGGAGATGTCAGATTCTCCATCAGCCCAGAGCAGTTGCTCTCTGTGTTAAGCGTTGCTGTGGGATGTTTCTGTGCTTTTGAGGTGAAACCATGTCACTGCACTGCCTCAAGGCATTTGGGGGGCTCGTCAAAGTTAAGCCTGTTATCTATCTGTGACGTCACTGACGCATGCAGAAAAGACTCTCTCTCTCTCTCTCTCTCTCACCCCCAGACAAACAAAACAGACGTTATATAACCATAAACCATGACATGGCACTAGTCCCACAGAAATCCCCCTCTGGAGAGAGAGAGAGAAAGAAGGAGCAGAGATGGGAGCAGTAGCAAAAAGAAATGAAGGCAGAGATTCTGGGAAATGGCACAAGAGTAAGAGATAGACGAAAGTAGAATTAGAATATAACAACAGGGTTTGTGTGTGTCTACCCGAGGCGAGAGGGCGTAAGAAGGAGTAAAAAAAGGAAGAGAGGAGAAATGCAAGCTGTCAGAGCTTGAGGTATTGACTGACTGATGAAGGCTCTAAAGCTTCATATGCGGCACCAAACACATAAACAATGTCGGCCTCATGGTCTCCCTCTTTCTCTCTCCCACATACATATATTCATATACTGTATATCCACTCATTCCTCCAGCATCCATGCAACACTCTCCTCTGTGCTGACTCCACTTCTTAAACCTTAACATTTTTTTGCCACAGTCCTCAACTGTTCCCACTTCCTTAAGCATGCTTTACCCTAATCTTCTTCCAGACTCAACTCTGTCTTGTCAACACTTGAAGACGAGGGACCTCAGATTGCAACAGCAGCAGTTGCTGGTGGCGAGGGTATTGGAGATGTGCAGTCTATCCCCACCTCTCCCTCTCTCTGTCTCTATGCTGTGCCCAGCGGATGTTTATCCAGGCCCTGAGCTCACAGCTCTCCGTGGACTAGGCCTTCCACCAATCAAACTCAGCTTGAAGCCAAGCAGCTTGTGCTAAACCACGCAGGAGAGACTGAAAGAGTGTGGGCGTGAGTCTGTGTTTTGTGGGAGTTTGGGGTTATGTATGTTGGATCAAAAAAGGGAAAAACAGAGTGAAAAATATAGTTCTGTATTGGTATGTATGATATTAGAATTACCCTATCAACTTTTTGTCAAATTTCTCCATCAGTTGTCCTCCTCATTTATGATGTCTGTGTGCCTCATATCGCCATCCTGCCCTGCAGCCAAGAAATTATAGCTGCTATAGCTTAATTTAAATTGCTCATAACTGCCTCAGAGATATTTTGGCTGCTGATTCAACTCCTGTTGCAGCATTTCATTTTATGTACATGGAAGCTTTACAGCCAAATCAAAAAAGGTTTGTTGACTGCACTAACCACTCAATCCACAAGTTTTTCTCACTGCAGAATGTGAATAAGGAATAAAAAAAGTTGGCCCATGTGGTATGCTGTCTTGGTACTCTGTTTGATCCTCACAGGGTGCTGAAGTTCAGACACTTTGATTGACAGCTTCCTCTGTCCCAGTTTCTGGGTCCGTTTGATATTTTTGACGTGTTACATCTGTGTTATCTGACGCGTCTTCCCCGACATTGTTCAGGCTTTGTGATGCAAGGTTGCTGTTTTTCCTAATCTGTGTTCAGTACACAGGGAGATTGGTATTTGCATGTGAATTGCTTTTCTGTTGCCTCTGATGTGGGGCATGATGGCATGCTGTATGAGCACCCAATGGGAGAAAAGCATTTCTTTATTTCTTTTCTCTTCTTCTTCCTTCATGTCTGTCTCCTTTTGAGGCAAAAAAAACAATAGGTAGAACTGAGGCTCTCCTGCTGCATTGCTGCAGTAAAAATTGATTAAGTTTGGGGAAAAAAGGGCAAAAAGGTATGTGTTACTGAGGTGTGTGAATAGTGTTTGAGCGAGATGCTCAGCTGGGAGAGCTGGGATAGACCTCCTGGAAGTCCCATAGTTCCTGGCAACCCCGCATCCTCCCTTTTCTTCCCACGCCCCCTCTTCTATCTTTAGCCATCTCTCCACCTCATGGCTGCTGATGCCTTTGCTCTGCTCCCAACTTCCCTAGTCACACTTTCGTTCCTCTTTCCTCCCTCTATTTCATTTCTCCATCTCCCTCGCTCCTCCCCCTATTTCGGAGCCAGCTGTGTAACTCTGCTAATGACGCTGAGAAAGCATGCTGTCAGCACACCCTCCAAGCTGCCAGGGCACAGTTACATAAGCTGGTTAACAGAGCAGGCCCACTGCCATGTCAACCCCTCATCATTATTAGGAGAAAAAATTAGAGAAGAAGAGAGAGGAGAAGAAGAAAGGGAAGAGGAGAGGGAGGAAGAGGGAAGTGCTCACTCACTTGAACTCATTTTCTGTCTCTCTCTCTCACACACATGCACTTCATCAACAATCATCTCACCCCCATCATGTGCAACACCATCTCTCTTTCAACCCCTCCACATGCATAATCCACATACACCTTTTTTTTTTTTTTTTTCATCTTACAGTAGATCCACACACCTGAGAGGGCTTCAGCCAGCCAGAGCCAGACTCTCTAAGGATGACAAGGAGGGTCGCTCCTCTCATACTGTCAAGGGCCCTAATTAGAGCCATCAGGTAATCAAGCACAATTAGTGGATTAACAACTATGTTGGAATAAAAATGAAAGACCTCCCACTACTTCTGGCCAAAGGCATACAAAGAGAAAAGCATGCACACACATGCACATTCCCTCTTCCTTTTTTCTCATCTCCCAATACTACTGCGGCTCAGCTTTAATGTATCTTTTAAGACCTTTCTTTTCTCTTTGGCATCCCTGCTTAAAACCCGTAGATTCTCTTTAACAATCTAAATCCCCTCAGTTGTATTCTCCCCCATCTAATCTCTAATCTCTAACTCAGCCGCAGAAAGCAAGGTCATGTGGGACAGCCTGAAAAGAGAGAATATGAGGATAGAGAGTTACAGCCCTCAAACAGCTCTCTGGCCTTGCACAACAAAGTCCTCTGACTTAGAACATTATTAGCCTGCTAACAAAGAGAAATGAGCTGCTTACGTGCAACAAATTGGAGCACCACCTAAAACAAATGAAGCTTCACAAAAACACAAACCCCACCAACCAAGGTCTAACAAACATGGTAATCCATCTTTCGTATGTGTGTAGTAACAATGCACTCACTATGTTTCCTCTGCTCTAACTGTACCTCTATGGAAAACAGGAAGTGTTAGAGGACTAATGGGGGTTACTGTATGTTTGGCAGAGTCCTGTATATTAATTAATATGTGTATAATTATGAATGCATCCAATTTATATTGCCTTTCAACAAATACATATCTTGATTTCTTTTTTGTGTTTTGGCCCTCCAGCTCAGTTTGAGTAATGGCAACTTTGGCAGTGGGAAGTTAGGGCCCCTTTTGTGTGTGTGTGCGTGTGGGTATGTGTGTGTTTTTCCATCTGATATGAATGCGCAAGCTTTACCCACACCCTGGAGCTTGGTATGTAAACTTTGCTTTGATGTTAATCGCATACTGCATTGATTTGAATGAGTGTGTGTGAAACAAGACAAGAATTTGGATTTGCTTGTGTTATAGTTACGGGTATTTGTGTGTGTCCGTGTGCATCTTGGTGTGCATTTGTGCATGAATAATGGCTTATTTGCTTTGTGTATGTATATTTTTTGTGTTTGGGATGATGATGATGGAGTAAGGGGACTGAAGAAAAAGAGAAGCAGAAGGGGAGAAGGAGACATAAAGAGAGCGTGGATGCACACGCACCAGACTCTCTGTACTTTTTGTCCGCAATATTATGTAATAAAAAGAACTGGCACAGAGGGGTATAAGCAAAAAGCTAAAAGGAAGGAGGGAAAAGCTGAAGAGAGGAAAAAAAAGCTGAGGGAGCCAGACCTAAATATTCAGAGATGTATTGCATTAATGGAATATGCTTCACTACAATATAGTGCGCAGCCATTTAGGGATCTGCCTTTGTCATTAGGCAAATTAAATCTTCTTAATGTTCCCTCTGTTTAGTAATGGAAGCTCCTCTGTCATCCCCTCCTTCCCTCCTCTCTGTCCCCTCCTCTCCCTCTCCCTCTGTCTTGCTCCCTCTCGTGTCTCCCTTTGGCATCCCTGTGGTGCTCAGTACTCCGCAGTCAGCTTTTGCTGTCTAGCATACGCCACTAAAGCTCTAAGTACATCCCAAGACTCTGTACTTAGCTGTGGTGCTGTCACCGCATTGCTGTAAAGCTCCTACTACCCAAGCACAGCACAGCACCACCACAGACATTTCCAGTACCTTTTGCCTTTTATCACAAATTGTTTGGGACTAAAGAGTGAATTTTGTCATCTGATTGCATTGAATATACAATGAGAATTGCAGTGATCTGCAGAACAATCAAATTGGTACATTTAATTGCATATGTGTCACACTGACAGTTTCAGCGTCCATGGCTTTGCTGGACTAAGCTCCACATAGTTAGAGCTATGAATATGGCGATGATCTTGGAAATTCTCTGCGTTTGTTTTCAGCACCGTAGACCACTTCAGGCCCAGCCAGTCGGCATGTAGTTTGTTTCAGGACCAAGGACAGCACCACTGCACTCAGTCTCCTTACAGCTATGCAGCAAAGCAGTTTTTATTTTAAAGGTGCTCATTAGGAAAACACCATGCTTAAACAAACTATGTTTACATTTTCCTGACAAGCTTCTTGTATTTCTGCGAATAATGACTGTCCCCTCTAAGTAGCAAAGGAAGAAGTAGTGTGACATTGTTAGACTGCCATAAAAAGTCTTCAGGTCAGGTTGGATGGTTTGAGACACAAAGTTTGACTTCTGCACCAGAGACCATGGTTCATATTCCATCATTATCTGTTGGTAACCATAACCCCAGTCTGTCCCGTATTTTAATTTTTTTTTGTTTCTAAACTTAACCATACCTTAAAGGCCCTATACACCCACTCATGCGTTTCCACTTCTGGTTAATGAGTTCGCCGTTCATGTTGAAGCTGGCTGGAGCTATGCTGGAATTTCATGAGGCTACAAACTAAGTACAATAAAGGTGTAAATTCTCCCACCCAAACAGGTGCAACAATTATATAAGTCTTTATATTTCCATATGGTCCTTTGAATGAGTTTAAATGAGCAGAAGAAGGAAAACCATCTGCATTTGTGGACCATTGTGCGTAAGGCCTTTAATTACAGGAGTGGTAGATCTGAAGAGCTAGTTTGTAGTTTCAGTACTGTATGGTTTAGGACTTTGTTGGTCTGATGGTAGTCTTAAACCTAATAGCTAGGAAGGTTAGTATAATTTTATGGAAATGTAATCATGGATTTCAGGAGATACTGCGGTTCTTTAATTTGATGCTAAACATGCCTATTCTCCAATGGCTGTCTGCATTTAATTAATTTTGTCATTACCAGCGGTCCTTGTTATTGGTCTCCAGTGGGCTTCCATGGCTTAGCCCAGTAATGTGACTCCAGTTCAATTATATGGAAAGGGAAAAATATTAAGACAGGGAACACATTCATTTTGTATTTTTTTAATCTCTCTTTCCACAATTTCATGTCACATACTAATTTATCTCTGCTGACAGATTATATGAGCTCACTGCATGCAGCAGGTACGCATAACCCATGGGCATCCCATTACACAGTACTGCAGCAGAAAGAGAGGGAGGGGAAGGGAGCAGCGGACAGAGGGACAGAGATAGTGACAAAGCAATGAAAGAGACAATATGAAAATGGGAAAGCAGTGGAGAAAAATCACCAAATGATGGAAGAAAGGAAGCAAGAAAGAAATGCTGGGAGGAGGGGGGAAGACAGGCAGGACAATTGGAGAGAGTGTCTGTGAAACTCCCAGCAGAGAGTGTGCAGTTACATCTCATTACCTGAGAGGGGCAGCAGAGATGTAGCTTTCTTATGGCTATTTTCTATACCCCTATTTACACAGACCAACAAAGACTAATCATCCTTTTCTCTTTCTCTCAAACACACTCACATCCGTATGTTTCTCCCTTCCCCCTCCCTTTCTCACCTTAAATTTGGCAAACAAAAAGAACAAAGGAAAAAGGGTGAGGAGATGTAGAGACTCTGCTTCAAAATTGGTGCTGATGTATCTCTCTTCACGAGTCAAACACGCAACGAGCGAACAAGCACCACTCCTGAGAGCTAGTCTCTAAGACCACCTCCAGTCCAGTCATCTCCGTCTTTAATAGGCAGTGTTGAACTAGCAGGTGATCTGCACTGACAGTGTGAAGGCACAGCTTTTAGCACAGCCTAATTGGTGTGGACTTACTTCAGACAGAGTGTAGCCACTCAGTGGTTGAGTGGTTGGGGGAGGTGGCAATGCCGGAGAGCATGGTAGGACATACAGTGGAAGGATCGTACAGTGTGGAAGAGGGGGCTTTTTTCTGCTCCTCACAGGCCTTTTTAATCATTATCAAGGGCATCCTGATGGTTCAGTGCACATACTGAGCCTTGTTCTTGTTGCATCGAACATTGAACTTGGCTCAAGGCCTTTCTTGCACGTGATCTTTATTCACACATAGTGTAGCTTATATTTTTGTTAAGATAAAGTACTCTGTGTGAAAAAAGTTTGGCTAGATTACAATTGGGACAGATTCGAACAAAAATAAGTAATTCCCAAGCACGGCTGCTAGATACAATTACAGATGACCTGCTGTGCAGTATTAAGTATGCATACTTAAACTGCAGAACATACAGCCATGCACACACTACACTATACGCATATGCAAATGTGCAATGAAAGTATACAGATGTGTAGTAGTGGTAGTATGCTTGACATTTGGCTGAAATGTCTCTGATGCTGATATAGCCAGTGCCAGGGAGGAGTGATGCCCCAGAGGCAGGACTCAGTGTTCACGCTGACTCATCAGCACGTGTACGCACACACTCACACACAGACATGCATAGCCATGGACGTCAGAGGCTCCTCTATGTTGACATGAGGGGGTCTTCCCCATCTCTCATCCCTGTAGAGCTTAGTACAGCTCATCCAGCCGAGTGTGCATCCTTCGCTGCAGGGCACGCTGTCAGAGGCACTGTATGTGTGAGTCACCAGCTGCAAGGGCGGGAATTTTTAAGCTAAACTATACACAGATGCCTGACTATCTATAGTTAGTCAGTCTATATGTTTTATGTATATGAGTGTAGGCTATATGTATGTGCATATTATTATGCCTCTCACCTGCCTTCTTCCCTGTTTCTTAAACACCAACTCCGTGTATATGTTTGTGTTGCGAACGAAATCAACTACCAATTTTATGCTTCAACATATCTGCAGAATGTTCGTTCTAGTCATTAAGAAAGTAGTGTGGGAGGGTGAGAGAGTAGGAGTAGACAGAAAGAGAGAGCAATGTGCAGGCATGTTGTGAATCACACGCATGACCTACATGGGGGAACTCAATTAGGTGAGTGCATGCACCTACGCAGTTTGATAAGGGACCATTTAGCATGAAAGATGATAACAAAGCAGCTCGCATTATTGCCAAAGTCATTGCTTTGTTGGCTTTGCCCAGTGGAGAAGGCTTGTTGATAGTACAATTTTCATCAAGAGGGTGCCTGTGATTGAGGGAATTAAATTTGCTAGTTACAGAACTTGATTTTTAAAAGCAACACTTAACCTTGATTTGGACAAACAAAATAGGGCTTTTAAAAGTCTAGTACAAGTATTTAGTATAAAGTATAGGCTTGACTTCATCCAAGTTCAATTTTCCTCTGGGACTCAATTTTCCTTTACCTTAAGGGCAATTAATCTACTTAGGAGAAAGCTACTGCCAAATAAATGAGCAAATAGTGAGCTTACTTGCTTTCTTGCTCAATTAATTAGGCTTCCTCCTGCCAAATAGCCTCCAGAAGTCCCCTGATCACCTCCTGTGGGTCACACTGGGTGTCCTCCATTTGAGCTGTGTAGCCTCAGAATGAGCTGTCCCTCTGAGGAACGAAGCTTCTGTCTGCCTGAGCTCTTTAGTCTGGAGTTAAGATCTGCCCCAGCCATCCATTGCCAAGCTTGTCATCATAACAAGCTTACAGTATAAATGCCCAAGATTAAGCTAGATATTGGCAGTATACTACTGTACTTCACTGTAATCTGATATGCAGGATGATGGACTCCAACAGTTTGAGCTGGGACAGTTGGATAGCAGCATGTCAATATTTGGTGAGTGTTGGTCAGTGTGTGACACTGGACTTAAACTGATATAATCCAGACAAACAGCAGATTGTAGCGACAGTAAATGCTGGTATTTATGTAGCAGCCAGTCTTGGATTCAGTTTCTGTAGAATCGACAAGTAAGCACAGACCGGAGAGAAATTCTCATCTCATTAAGCAACGTAACCTTCATACACACCACTTTTTTAGGTACCTATAGGTAGTTTTATCCTCCCTGTTGTTAGCTGATAGCCCAGTGGATTCTCTCTCTATCCTGGAGTTAGAGCAATGTAAGACTGTGAATCTTAAAAACTCACTACCGGGTTCTACAAAGCCTTGTTCGTTTTGCTAAAAGGCACTGTCCTCTTTAGTCCAATTATTTATTAGCTTTCCCATATACATGGTTGTGTACTGTATGCTTTTTATGTCAGTTTTCTTGTCGTCATTTTTACATAGGTACTTTGTCGTATGGTAAGTGGCTAACCACTTTAAGACATCTGCACAGTTGTATAGCTTTATCTCTGTAGATGCAACAAGTGGAAGATTTTCCAGATTTCCCAACAAGGACATGCACAAACAATTGCTAATTTGTTGTATAGTGATAACAGATTTGTCAAGCAATTACTAGTTTAGGTATTTTTTTCCAAATTTGCCTCCCCAACAAATCAGAAATGGTGATACAACTTAAACACTTGACTCGAACATCTTATTCACTTTATTGTTCATCAACTGGGTTGTTAGAGAACATTTAATGTTGCAGAGTGGAGTTTGGCAAAGCTGTCATTTCATTCCTGGGTTCAGAAGAAAAAACTGATTTTCGCTGCTAAGCTTTAAGTAGCACATTCCTCCCATTTTAATGCATTCCTCTCTCAGCAATGCCTGTAGCTGCTCCTCAAGACGCTGGTGTGTGTAATAGGGGCTGCTTTGGAGGAGCTCTACCCCAGCTGCCGTGCTAATTGAGGTGCAGAGACGAGCCCCAGCCAGATGGAAGGAAGATGCCGCAAATTGATTCCTCGCATTCGTCTTCATTAAGGTCTTGGCTCTGGGGCTCTGGGAAGAGAAAGTGTGAGAGGGAAAGAGAAAAGAAAAAGAGGGGAAGAGAGAGGGAAAGCAGGGCAGAAGGGACCCCCCTCCGGCCCAGAGGACTCTGCTCTGATGAGGTAAATTCTGACTCTCCAAAACGGTGTGTGCGCTCCCATTTGTGTGTATGTGTTGATATGTGTGACAGTCAGGGGAAAGAGGATGGATGAGAAACACTGAGCTCCACTCATTCTCTGTCAAAAACACTTCAGCATGTACTGTGACTTCAGGGAGGTGGACAACCACCCTGCCCCTCTTGCTTCCTCCCTTTCTTACCCTTTTGTGACCCCCAACTCTGGATCAAACCCCCCTTCTCTCAGCCCCTAGCGGTGCTCAGCCAGTTCTCTGCCACTTTCAATTGTGTGTTAGCAGCTTCCACTAACTAGGGCCCACAAGGTGCAATGCGCCATGATAGCTCGCTAGAAGAGGCAAAAGTTTCATACACTGACCACATCCACTTTTAACCACTCCTCCTGTATTTGTCTCACTCACAGCCCCAATGATGCAGCATCTGCAATTACCAGACAATATAGAATGATCTGTCACTTCCACAAATTACATTCCCCATACTTAATGGGCCCCATGTTTATGTAACGATCCCCTCAAATTCTCACCATGGGAGCACTAACACTCTGTCTTCCTGCCATGTGCCGGGACTCCGCATATCTTTCACCGCATGTTGGCTACCACTGCCCTGCACCCAAGGAAATAAATGTACGACAACCTCATGCTCAAACAAATAATGAACACATCAGCATTTTTTTTTCTGTGTCACAAATATGTATGCAATGAAAATTCTTCTGAAAAAAAGAGGATTTGTCAACGGTGATAAGCTTTTGGAGTGCACTGAACGGCGGTAACATGAAAGGGGATTTTGGATGGGCTGGCTGGCAGGCAGGGGTACGAACGCTATAGTTGGTTAGCTGAAGGTGGGAGGTTGGCAGGGCGGAAGGGGGGTTGCCGTTTGATGTTTCTTCTATTATTTGTGCCACGTTACCTGGATTATGTGTCGACTGACTTGGGGGGGGGGGGGACTTAGGCCTGTCACCAAGCTGTCTGGAAGGGCTTTTTCGTTTCACTGTCTACTTCGCCCACACTCTCTCTCTCAAACACACACCCGTCCTTTTCTTTCCTTGTCATTCTAACCCTTCTCACCCATCCTGTGACATCCTATCACAGACCCAAATCCCTGTTTCTCTTTCTCTTCGTCCATCCATCTATCCATACTCCTCCTTTCCTCTATCCCGCTCTCTTTACTCAGCCCTGCTGTCCTCTGTTCTGCGGTGACATTAAGCAGCTTACTGCATGTCTTGTTGCAGGCTTACAGTGTACTGGACGCCGAGTTTTACTGTCACTCTGTGTATATACAGGTACTTTGTGAATCAAAGCCTCTGACTACTTCCACTATGCGGGCTTCTGTGATTTTCGTATCTGACTCAAACCTGGTATCATCATGCAGGGAATGTCACAGGCCTCTCTTCGGCCTCAGAGCTGATGCTATGAATTCTTTTTTGTTCTTGTGTATATGTAGTTGCCATATTTCATCTATGTCTCTGTATTAGTTCACTGAATGTACGTCTTTGCTACCTCTTCCAATTCTCATTAGTAATCTGGTTAGTAGTTAGCAGTGCCTCTTTGGATACTAACAATATTTTCACCGATTGCAAAATGCATTTATGCATTTCACACATTTTATGTACTACTCTCTAGTGGGCAGATTGTATCAAAGCATCTCAGGGAAGTTTCATGCAATTGGCAGGTGTCAGAAACTGACTGACAGCTATCTTTGGAGCAGTTCTTACAGACTTGAAGTGGCAGACTCTGTCTGGTCTCCTGATCCTGAAGCTTGCAGGCGTGCTTAGCATTGAGCATGGAATTTACATACTTAGCTCCAACTGAGGCTTATTTTCTCCTGTTTCTACACTAGCACACGATAAAATTGTTTATTACCAGAACGATGTTTTTTAATGCATTATTTTTTTCCTGGTAGCTCATAAAAGTTATATCATATGATCTGGAAGCCGTTAACCACGACAATCAGCTTTTCCTCCATTTTGTTTGAAGTTTTTTTTACGTAGACGTTTCCCAAGGGAATCAAAACAGAGCGATTGGTTGTGTCCAGGTCGTTGCTCCTGTGCTTCAGAGGGAATTTGGATACAATTGAACCTTTCTCAACTTCTCCAGGTCGGACCTCCTTTGGATACTTGAATCACAGTGAGCAGTGTCAGGATATTGTTTCGAGGTTCAATTCACACTGAATCGCAGCCAGTCACGCCTCCTGTATTTGAGCTCATGTTTGTGAATGTGGGGTAAGTTTTAGTTTGAGACGGTGATTTGTGTTTCTGTACCAAATTTCTCACATCAGGATTAGACAGAATACAGAATATACTGTTATTTACTTCAATTTTATACAGTAGAGACCCAGTGATGATGCTACCATGCAAAGGAGTACTGTGCTGTAGCAAACATCAAGTTGTGTTGCAGAGCCCAACTGATGAATAAATACATTTTTATTATGTATGTTATGGGTTATGTAAAGGTAATGGATATTGCCAATATATTATTATCAGATTTTTAAACCCTCAAATATCAATATTAGTTTCGGCCTCAAAAATCCTGTATCGGTCGGGCTGTGTTGTGTTGTTCGACCTACAACATCTCAAGAAGGTTTAAAAAACACACACAAACACTTTATCAGTCTTATTTATTTCAAGAATCTTATTTTCTTTTCACAATACAATAATTAAAAGCTTTATTTTGAGAATAAAGATTTGTGTGCATACATGTACATTATTCCATTTGCCCAATCTGTTGCATTTATGTTCATTGAACTCCTGAAATATCACACAGATCATTAAGAAAACCGCAAACTCTCACAGCTATCAGAGAAGCTATAATAATCTAAGTTAAAAACTGAAAAATAAACGTTTATAATCAGTCTCACCCCATCTCTTTATGAGTAGAGTTAATTATGCATATTTGCCAATGATGCTTGAGGGGATAATGTTTGATAATGTATCTTTTTATAGACTCACTCATCATCAGTATCCCAGAGTTCATAAGATCAATCCTACAAGTAATTGCAAGGATAGTAAAAATATGCATTTTCATTAAATGCTTCAACGATGTCATTTTTGCACATTTTGAAATATTAGATTTACATGAAAAGAGATTATGTTTCAGCCTATTACCAATCCCCTTTGGTATCTCCCCTCCATCTTTTCTCACCTTCTTTGTTTCTTTTCCTCAGTCTTTTCCTTTTTCTTTCCAGTTATCCTTTGTTCCTTCCTCTTGTCTTCCTCCAACTTTTCAATGTATGCTAAAGCTGAGCCTTGGGCGTAGATGTATAGTCCCTGCTTGTGCATTTTTAATTTCATCTGATCTGGGACCCGGGGATTTGGCAGATGACCTCAGAACAGCTTTGCATCCCTTGAGTACCCCTTTGGGCTGCTACATGAACGCAGGCTTACATACCCACAAGGGCATGGTGGTCACCTTACCTTATAGCTTACTATGGCATTACTAAGCATCTTTTCTTCTGATTATGTCGAGTTTGGCATTTCTTTCTGTCGCTCTACCTCTCACTATTTCTCTCTCTTCCTTTCACTTTCCCTTTTATTCTAATTCCCTCCCTCACTTGCCTCCCTTAATTCAATGTTTGTATTAATTTCAAGCTACTGTATTTATACTGTAACTTACTCACTTACTCTTTATTTGTAGCTACTAGTGCTCATATCTGGCACTTATGGAGTACTGTTTGAAGTTGAGATTAGCATCTCTGTCCATCATTCTCGCTCTTCCAACTTTTATTCCAGCCAGGGGAGGGTCTGTGTCTGTGAACCACTGCGTGTTTTATTAAATCTACTCCTTCATTTTCCCAGCTTGTCTATGCTGACCTCTTGACCTCTTCTTGTTTTGTGTTCTCTTTTACTTCACTTCCCACCGTGTTCTCCACCTTTGCCTTTTTCTCATGGAGGAAACGGGTATTTCAGAACCATCTTTTTATGTTTCCCCGTGTTCTCTTTTCTTCCTCTTCGATCTATGCTGAAGGAGTGAAAGGGGAAGGCATTGAATGCAGTCTCTTCTATGTCTTGTCCAGATCCTTGCCTGCCTGCCTTAGGGGATCCCTCTCCCAATATAAACACACAGACACTCGCACATGTAGAGAAAAGGAGAAGATATAGATATTGATGGCTATACTGTAGATTCCTCAATTGGTACAAAGTGTTGCCCTCTGAACTAGGGACGTGTGCTAGAGCTTGCGAGAAGAAATTAAACATTTCATGAAAGAATGCGCCACAGGGAAGATGGGATTACTTATCAGGAAAAACAGTAAAAAGGACAGGGGTCACGTAAAGCTTCCCGAGGTCATTATTTTTCTACCAAGGCTGCTAGTTAAGAATGCAGATAGACAAGCAGAGCTGACAGGGCATTCATTCAAGCTGACACCCAGAGCACACTTAATAATGCACAGTTGGTCATGCACTGCAAATTCAACACCAACACAACTACTTCTATAAGCGGATAAGTACATTCTCAAAGGCACATTTTCAAAAGGTTGTTTACACAGTTGTGGATTAAGGAGGAATCAAGACAGACGGGTACATACCACTTCCCTTTTTCACTCAAAAGCAAACGTGGACATTGAAAAGTGACATAATTAGTAGGGTAATCTATTTGCAATTAACTGTGCCGCCTCTGTTGGAGAAACAGCAGACAGATGTTTCATTAGTGTTGATGAAGAAAACTACAAACAGACGCTGAGGGTCAGTAGTCTGGGGAGAAGTATTTTATGATGATATAATGCATTGTACAGTGCACATGTCTTGTTTGTGTAAGAGGGTATATCTATACTTACAGTAAGACTCTCCTGAATATTAATATTCATTTGTGGAATTTAGCATTTTTGTTTCACAGTATGATGTGTAGAAGGCACATGTGGGGTCAAAATCTGTATTGGTGGTCTCATTAATAACAAGAAATCTGTTAATCATTATTCTTCACTCATTTCATTACTCGCTGACGGTAGTAATTCATTACAGCATCCGACTCTGACCTTTAAAACTCAAATTGACTTGGTCGTCTCTCCTGAGGGGGAATTGTCAGTCAGGACAACAAATTTACATGATGCTAAGGTGTGTGTCCTTTTTTCATCCTTTCTCTCAAAAAACACACATTAGAAATACTCCCACCAATACAAATTACAATTTTCTTCATTTTGCTTTTTTAGGATGGCGTGCAAGAAGAACACAACCAATTATACCAAAAATGAAATGGTAATTGGGGTTTTGGCATGTTTTTATAGAGTGTGTAAAATTCCCTCTTGACAATCGGTGGGTCCCGTGCTATATGTGGTACTTCCAAAGCAGAGTAGATCTACATCAGACACACATTCCAAGTAACTAATATCACACAGACTCCCACAGTATATGACCGGAACTAATAAAGCAGAGTCCTGCATGGGTCCAGTTTGCCAATCCATACCAGCCTTGTGAAGCTCAAGACAAACCGAACGAACATGAACTGATCAGTTATCTATCTATTAATCAATTCAGGCCCCGACACGAGCCAATAAGACCAGACTTGACCCATAATCAACTTTAGGCTCAGAGGTGGATGTTACTTAACCTTTTTACTGAAATTTATTATTATTATTATTAATTATAGTATAATTATTGGGGAAAGCAGTAAAAATATGTTCCCAGCAATTTTTGGATGCATGAATGCATGTGTACACACATGAATACACAGTGGCGCACACACACACACACACACACACACACACACACACACACACATACACATACACACACACTTGACAAACCCTCAACATTTCACCCTTAAATGCAATTAAGTGTTCCCACGTTGTAAACCTTCACCAACCCACACACCTTATTCAGTACGGCATACAGCAGAGAGCAAGGCAACTTTGTAAATATCCCCACTAAGGAGGAGGTGTACTTCTTTGCAGTGAGTCACTGACATTATTAAAAAAAGATTTTAGGACTGAGATGAAACGATTCTTCTTTATGGTTCCCAAAAATGCTGTAAAATGTTTACTGTTCACTGTGCTTGCTAAGCCCTTCAAAAGTCTGGGCATTATCGGAGTGAGTTAGGGAGAGGAGTGGATGATAAAATTCCTCAAAGACAAGACAGAGATGAGAGGAGATGGAGCAGAGGAAAGTTGATAAGAAAGTCCAACTGGGGAGAGGGAGAGCGAGAGAAGGCAACAGACAAAAAGTGTGAATAAAATGAGTGAGATAACGAAACGCCAAAAATAGGAGCTTGGCATCGCACAAAGAAATAAGATACACAAAGAATCTTAATTCTTCATCATTACAGTATCTCCATTCTTTGTCTTCATTTATTTTCGGGGTTTTAATGTACTTACCCACATTTTGTCAGTTTTATTGCTGTTATGGGGCTAAATATATTTGTGCTCAAGTAATGTAGTGCGCTGGTATCACTCTAAGTGACTGTGTTCTTTCTCAGATTTGATTTTCTTTTATGAGACCATGAACCAATGTAGCATAAAGAAACATGATTTAGGATCGACATTTAATACAAAGACAAAGAGTGCAGATTAGGAGAGAATGAAAGATGGATCAAAGGAGAAGCAACAGTAAAAGACAAAAATATACATGATAAACCATAATATTTGATTTATTCACTTGTGTTTAGTTGCATTAGATTTAACTGTAGACTGTTCTTCAGCAAAAATATCTCCTTTGATATCCCCATTTAATTTAGAGCTGAGTGAAGAAGATGCACTGCTCTCCATCTGGCTTCTTTGTCCTATTCTATATTGAGTATCTGGAGCCCTGATGTTATGGATTGGAAAGCAGTTTCCCAGTTTACCCTGGCATATGTGGAAACCACGCCCGGCCGAGCACATCATCCAACCTGCCCCTGGATTGAGATCCCATAGGATCGGTGGTTGTTACGCCATATATCGCTAAGCTGCTGAGTCTGGCCGACAGCCTGTTGATGAACTCTAATCGACATTTCCTCTGTGTTATCTTTTGGTGCACCAATTTTATGGGAGAATTTCTGTCATGCCACCCCCAACAGCTCAAAACTTTATCTTCACAGACACCGTGGTAGTAATTTCTTCCTCCTCATTTGTAGTGTATCTGAGGCCTTTGTTGTCAGTTATACTGCATATGTGTTTCCACAGGTGGGAAATTAACAAGAAACTACTACTCTCTTGAAGGTACTAGCCCATTATTTGGAGACTATTTTCTATTGCAAAAATCCAGCTGGCATGTACAAACCCAAATAGCAGAAGGTGAATTTTAAGCTCAATGTTCCACGGTGGTTAGTAGATGCAAGTTTACTTCCTGTCTTAATGTGAATGCAAGATAACCCTCCTGTGATTGCTACATATTTGCTTGGGTCATATGGTTTCACAAAAATGAACCCGCAAGCTCAAACAAAACAGTTGTTTTTAATTCTGTTCTTTTGCTTCCTTGCTGAATCCCTTTTCCACGTAATCAAGACTGAAGTGTAGGGTTGGGTGAAAAGACACATGGGCAGATGCACACTTGCTCAGGGGTCTTGGCGACTTCACCATCTCACCTCAAATGAGGGGGCTCACTCTGTTAGCTCTGGTTTCGGGAATCAGTGACTAACAATGCAGACACACATGGCAGCCGACTTCTTGTAATTTAGTGGCCACAGGCACACAATGTGACGGAGAAGACCCACTGGAAGCGAACAAATCGCGCAACATTGCCTCCGCCACCTCTCCCTCGTTGCGGTGGCCGTATTGATGCTCGCAATCTGGTGAGAAGCTTGCTTATCAGCAAACCTTGTGTAACTAAGCATCCTGTGCTTTCTCCCACAATTTATGTGACGTTGTGCCAAGCAGCACTTCGTTTTTGTTTGTATCTGTAATCCTGGAGGCCAGGGACATAGAAATGAGGGATCCCAGAAAGTACAATAATGATCCTTGCCTCCACAGACATGTCAACAGTGAACTTCACTAAGTCAGTTTTTCTCTGTTGGTATTTCAGCAAATCATTAGAGTTTCCAAGCGAATTTCACCCTCATTGGCTTAAAGTAAAAAATGTTCTACTTTAGTTTTCCTCGTTGCTGGTCAGCCCCACGTCGCCTGGAATCCCACAATGCCTTGCGAAGCGTCTCGCCTCCTTCAGTGGGTCTTTACTGTGATACAACTGGAAATAGGATAAATAAACTATGAATGAGTGTGGTATAGGTTGGCACCAGTGATGACCAATCAAACCACCTGCTCTTCTTCCATTTAAAAGCAGTTTTGTGATTTGTCTTTGTGTGTGAGATACACACACACATATATATATAGAGCACCTAAAATAATTTTTTTTTTTCTTTTTTCAATACTACAAATCATGTATGCTCTGCATCATCTATTATTATTTTTCAAAGAACATAAGTTTTTCAGATTTCTGAATGCATTTTTCTATGGTACAGACAGTCCTTGGTTTCCATTCGTACCTTTTTATGAAATGAAAATCGGCTTGCAGACGCTTGAAAATTGAATTTATCAGAGTGAAGATTTAGTCTTTATTTATTGTTAGAATACAAGATCAGACAAGCACAGTCAATTAAAACGTCTTCAGCATTCACAAGCTTTATATACACAAACATTAACATTGTGAAAATGGCAATGTATTAGTTGGTAGCTCCTCATATTATATTGTTGCTGTCAGACACAGCATGTTATGGCATATAAAGATATGTTGAATGTCACAGCCACATGTCTCACTTTTCCTGCAGGGTTATGTAAAATATAACAGTCAAATCAGCTTCTTGGAAAGGATTTTGTATATATGTGAATGCTTGTTAGAGGCATTAAAAGAGCACAGAACATGATACACCACACTCCATGTATAAACAGGTGGGCAGTGACAGCAGAAATACCCCTCATTCTTGACATCAAAATTCTTGACCGTACGCCCCAAATGCCAAATTGATCTAGAAATGTCATCACAATGCATTGTCACCAAAATAGAGCCATATGTCTCTTTCTGCCATTTTAGGTTTGCCTTTCTCTTTCTCATAGACTCGGGGCTTTGATGATTTGGTGATAGTTTTACTTACTCCCACTTCTATTCATCTGCTCTTTATACCTTTTACTTATTTCTTTACAATTTCTCACTACCCTCTCTACTCTCTTGTCCTCTGTTCCACTCAGATGT
The DNA here is from genome assembly GCA_002120245.1 of Maccullochella peelii. Taxonomy (NCBI): domain Eukaryota; kingdom Metazoa; phylum Chordata; class Actinopteri; order Centrarchiformes; family Percichthyidae; genus Maccullochella; species Maccullochella peelii. The sequence continues at coordinate 71,753 of LKNJ01000940.1, forward strand.
TCAATCCAATTTCCTCATCTCTCTATCTCTTTTTTTGCTGTCTCACATCGAGAGGCGGAGAGTATTTGAAAGTCCTCCTTTTCTTTGTCCAGTCCTCATTCACTTTTTTCCCATTACAGACTGTGGGTATGGCATCAAAGACAATGACATTTGGAGAAATACCACAGTGTCTTTTTCTCTGATCTGTCTGAGCTCTTTGACCTCTTCAAGCCTCTCTGAACCTCTTCAAGCCCTTAATAACAGGGGACACTTCTCATGTAGTCTTAAGTACATTTTTAAGGTTGCTTGTTTGAATTTTTTTTTTTGCATGTGTATTTGTGGATCTGTGTAATACAGAAAGTATAATATGTATGCTCAAGTGAAGTTTCCAGGGTCAAAGAATATTATATTGCTCTTGTAGCTGTAATAAGAAAATAATGATTCTTACTGGTGATCAGACCCTCCTAATGAATGCCCAGCATAGTTGCTAGGTGAGAAGCTCAAGCCAAAGTGCAACTGGAAGCTTTGCACCCTAATGGCTGTCATTTGTCCCTGCCATATTGGGTGGCAATTGAATAACTTCATTGAGCAGATGAGGAAGGGTCATTTTTGGTGCATTTAAAGCGATATCCTTTATACCTCTGCCAGTCATAAATCACCAGGGGAAAAGGTAGAAAATGAGACCAGCTAAAGAATGTACAAATAACAGCAAAATAATCTAAAATGGGCCTGTGCCCACTCTATTAAGATTGAATCCTTTTCAAAACATCTCTGAAACTATGTGTGTTTGTGTGTGCATGTGTGTTTTTAGAATGTGCCTACAGTATGTGTGTCTCTATATGTTAGTTCTAGGGATGGCAATGTCGGTTGGTCATCAACCATGTTTGTCCTGACTGAAATATCTCAACAAGTATTGGATGGATTGCCATTAAATTTATGGTTCCTAAACAATTAATCCGAATGACTTTGGTGGTGATCCCATGACTTTTTTTGAAGTGCCACCATGAGGTTAGCATTTTTGATTTGTGGTGTGAACTGTTGGATGTATTACCATGACATTTGGGGCAGATATCCATGGTGTCCAGATGATGTATCTGTATGTGCTGATTCCCTGACTTTTCCTTCCATCATCAGTTCAAGATTTCAGTTTGTCCAATACTTTGGTTTATTACCAAATACCTGCACAATTGACACTCCCATCAGCCCTAGCTGTACTTTGTGTTTAGTGCTAATTAGCAACTTTTAGCATACTAAACCAAGATGTGAACACGGTAACCATTATACCTGCTAAACATAAGGATGTTAGCAATGTCATCGTGAGTATATCAGCATGCTGACATTAGCATTTAGCTTAAAACTCATCTTCACTCAATGCTGTCCACAAACAATAAATTTTCTTAGCGTGGAAGGTCGGGAACATTTGTGAAGCGGTGAACATACAGTGCATGGACACATGCACACCCACACACTGTAGTCCTTTCAGATCAATATTCACATGTACCATGTGGTCAGCTCATGGTCTACAAAACGGCATATACTGCAAGTATGATAAATGCAGGCAGATGATCATGGGCTCCTTGACTGGGGTTAGTCCTTGTGGGCGTTTTATTTTGAAATCACTTCCTGTCTTGTCGTTTCAGTTCCTGCCCTCATGTCTGCTTGATTAGCCACACCTGCTCCCCAGTAAGCACCTGCCCCTGATTCCCTCATCAGCCACGTCCCTACTTAGACCTCTTCCCTTCCTTTGTTCGTTGCTAGACTGTCTTGTGTTCTCAGCCAAGCTTTCAAGCCTTTTGCTCAAGCCCTGTTTTTTTTTTTTTGGATAAGATTGTGACCTTGCTTTGTTTTCATAGACGACCAGGATTCTGCCTCACCCCTGCCTGTACCTCTGCCTCGCTGCCTGACCTTTTGGACATTCGACCTCGGCCTGCCTCTACTTCTGTGTTTTGCCCAGCCTTTTTGTGTTTGTTACTTTTTGTTATTAAAGCTCCCTTAAAAGACTTCCTTGCTGTCTGCTCCTGAGTCCACTCCACATTGTCTGACAGTGGAAGCTTTACATTTTATGTCAATGACATACCAAGTGGAGCTGTCTGCTGTAAATGCTGTCAATCAATATTCCTGGCAGCATCTGTTAGGCTGCTATTGAATAACAGTCAGCTGACCCCACCTATCTGATTGACCTTCACCAGTTTTGACACCCACGCACCAGACTGGGGAGTGCAAACAGATACACGCATACAAACACATTTGCTCACACTGAGGTGTTGCACACATGCACGCACTGTATGTGAATTCAGAATCACTGTGTTGAGAATGATGGGTTGTCTGCTTCAGGGAGTAATGAATTTATATCCTCCGTCAGCATCACTGAAGGACAGCTGCAATGGCTCTGCCATAACAGAGTGGGCACACACACACACCACCACCACCACTACCAGTTATCCTTGTTCTGAGAGTGCCACTTATGCAAAGATACAGTGTCCATTTTTATAAATAGGCTACACATGAGAAACACAACATCTACCAGAGCCTGTTATATTGGCAGAATACTAAGCTGTGAGAGATAAAATGGGCCTAGAAAAATATGTGTGCAATAAATAAATGTAGGAGAAGAAAGAAATGGGGAAATCATCATGAAGTCCTTTGCAAATAAATTATATTACTCGGGAAAATATGAAAGAGCGTGAAACACAGTTTTTGATGTTTGAACTTTTTTTTTTATTTACAGTTCTTCTGGCTCTTTGACTATTTCCACATATCTTCAAAAATTGACTATAATAACTCACTCGTGTGTTTTACTTGTTTTACCAGCATGCGAATTTGTAGCTTTGAAATGAAAGCACACTTCATTTTTAGCTGCAATATGCGGTCAGTACTTGCAGCAGCAAACCAGTCAATCATTTTCGGAGTGCAAAAATGTATTGATTCAAAACACAAAAATCTTTAGTGGGGTGATAGCAGTTCAACACAGACTGATAAGTATACTTACAGCAATCGGGGCTGTGAAGCAATATTTCACTTTTACAGCCGGGTGAAGGAGGGAGACTGCCCTTCAACCAGAATCATACAAGCTCTTACATGATGGTATGATGGCAATGATTTCACAGGCTTGCTGAATATGTTTTCCTTGTAGCAGTCTGAAAGTCAGGTGTCAACACTTCCAGCATACCAAATACGGCAGATTGCACTGACTAATACAGTATCTTTTGCTTTTCTCTTCGACCAGTTTTTGAATACGTTGTTTTTTCAGTGTGCAATTATCGTTAAAAAGACTCAAAAATAGCCTTAATGTCAAGAGCATCACACTTCAGGGGGTAGGTAATGTAACACTAAATCACCAGGGAGGTTTATTGACATCCCAAAAAATGAAATGTCATATTATACAACCACTCTCATTTCAATGGTGTATGCATCAGAGAGTCTTTTGTACGGTTTCATTTTAGATACAAAGTTGGAACAGAGGCAAACTCAATAAACCTTCACTTAGCTACAGTTGTTGCTATAATTATTGAAATAATTACTCTTCACAGAAAAGCAAATTTTTTTCTTAGCTGAGAGGGTGCCTGTTATGTCATCATTAGATGATTCAAGTTTTATTATACCCTCATGTTTTGAAAGTAGACAGTAGAGGTGTTCAAAGAAAAATGACAGGAAAAGTGAGATGCCAACTAACCAAGGCTGGCATCTTTCAGAAGATCACAATAATGTAGGAATTACAGTCAAAATCATGGCAATAGTGCAGTGGTTTGAATTAGCTTATTTCTTATTTCCAAACCAAAGTTTGTTGTTCTTAATTGACTGCATCACTTAAAGATTAACTTATCTTACACTAAAAATAACATTCCTTTAAAACACTTTTCTTCAATTGGATTCAGTTTATCAAATAGTTTTATGGTATGTGTTAGTCTTTTAGTTCACAAACTATTAAAACCTTGGTCAGATTGCAGTCACCTGATGAATCCCTGTGTTGCTGACTCATATTCATTATGACTTGGAAATGAACGAAAGTCTATTCTTCTTAAATTTTTAGAATTGGGGCTACTTTTCCAAGGCTGTTCTGTATTTTCTGAAGTCTTGGTAATTTTCCACTGCAGTGATTGGAGATGGCATATCAACATAAATGCAGGAGCTCTGCGGGAGCCAAGGTAGCGTGCTACACTTTAGCCGGCTACCCTGAGTGGGGAATTACATGCTTGGTCACACTGCACATACTGTACACACACATGAGCCCACCAAGGAGTGTGCTGGTGTGTTTTAATATGCAAACAGTATGTGGGACACCTACATTGCATCCTGCTGCACCGTGTAAGACTGCAACTTAGAACAAAAGGTAATTCAATCACAGTCTTGTGGATTTGAAAAGCCTTCTAGATTCTTACACAAAAACAGCAGGTCTACACCACTGTAATCCAATTGCATTACTTACAAAGATGCTTTGGCTTTATACAACTATAGACACACGCACATCTGCATATACACATAGACACTGAATTTGTGCAAATGAAACACACTGTTGTGCAATCTCCTGCACACAAAGCCATCTATTTTCTCTGCCTGTGGTGAAAAGGAAGGGGAGTTAATCATACAGAGAAGGAAAAGGAAGGAGGGACAGAGAGAAAGTAGAGGGTGGCAGCAGATGGTGAAAAAGTTGTTCTGTTGGTATTACGTAGTGTTAGGACGCATGGCTTGTGGCTGTTATCATCATTCTAAAAAATTAAGACTGCAAATGAGAAGACCAGAAGTTAGTCCAGTACACCTGTAACAGTGTATTAGTGTATTAATTAATTCAGCTGTGAGTGTGCGTTCTAACTTTATTGAGTTTTTGGATTTGAGCCATTATTAGCTGATCTTCACCGCTCTCTGCACTCTTGAGCAGTACAGTAAACCGGTTTATCTTTGGGTTTGTTTTTTCTATTTTTTCTCTTTTTTTGTCTCATTCAATCATCTTGGTCAGTCAGCCTTTAAGCACCCAGCTCATCTATAACATTAGCAGCTACAGGTATAAAATTTCCCATGTAAAATTATATGCATTGGCGATAGCTTTTCTTTTCTCTATTCCTTCCTAACATGCTCTTATTTTGGTGAAACTGTCGTCAACCCAACTCGGTGTCTCTCTACCGCCACATATTTTCTTCATATCTTTGGCAGCAGACTGATGCTGTCTTCCGTCCATTGCTCCATCTTTTTTTTTCTGTTTTCTGATTCCATTCAAAACATGTCATAGCAGTTCTTTTTTCTTTTTCATTCTGCAGCCACTTCACTGGCAGTACGAACAAGTAAAGAGTTAAAGCACGTTGATTCTCACTTTGTCACCCCTGCCGCAAACAAAAAATATATAGACATTTTTGTAAGTGCAGTGCTGAATGTGACCAATGGACGCACAGTCTGTGTGTGAATATTTACATAAATGTACAAAATACAGCATTAAGACCATTCTGATAATGACAGCGCTTGTTTTCTCAACCCTGAGAAATCCTTGAACTCATCTGCTTGACTTTATCTGCATCTTTTCTTTTCAGATTTGTATAGATTTAATAATAATTGAAAAATAGGGAATAATATGGAAAAATATGTAATAGCTTTTACCAACTCTTAAGAAGTACTCATTCAAGAGACACTGCACAAATGCACAAGATTGGACCAACACACACACACACACACAGGCATGCCTGCCTCAGGGGCTGATGGTCAGCATGGATGGGGGCTGTAATTACACTGGAGCTCTGTGTGAGAAGTGTGTCTCAGAGATGAGATCAAGTCTCTGCCCTTATCTAGCCCGGCTGCTCCCTCAACCAGGGAGCTCCATTGTTCCAGGGAGAAAAACACAGTGTGTGTATACATACACACGTGCGTGTATGATGTGATTTGATACTGTGATAGCAAAAAAGAGCTCAGATTCAGAGAAAAGGCTTGAGAGAGATACATACCTAGAGAAGATAAAGGAAATTGAAGGAGTGTGTGGAAAAGACTGGGGGAGACACAAAAGCATAGACTGTCCAAAGGGATTGCTCAAGTAATTTTGCCATTTCCCCCGGCTTTCTCACCGAGAGCTGTACACACTCAAGCACAATGTCTCGTACTTGTCATTTCATTTCACAGAGCTTGTTTGCTCAACCAAATCATGTGGTTTGTGTGTGGTTTCCATGTGTGACTACAGGCAGATTTACAGCATGCCGGTTTCTTATATTTACCTGCTGTTATGAACATGAACACGTACAGGTTTAGAAAGGCCTATGTACTCTGAAAAAGTTATCAGGTGGACAACTAATTACTACTGCTGTCTGTATGTGAGGTGAGAGTGAAGAGTCTTGTAACAGCCCCTGTGGAGTTTGCAGTGGTTTACTGGCAGGGCGTGGGGCCAGAGGTTGAGCCAAGGTGATATCCAAACTATAATGGTGTCATCTTTGCCAAGCACGGGGTAGAGGAGACAATGGCACACTCTCTCTCACACTCACACACACACACACACACACACACACACACACTCCTTACAGTTTCTCCGTTTCATGACAGTGGCAGATGATGGTCCAGGCACTGGGACAGAAGAGTGTTCATTCTGACAGAAGTTTGCAAATCTTGCATATTTGAGTATCCTGCGCTCAGCGTCTCATCAATAATAAAGCCCAACACTGTGAGACGTTTAAGTAAAGAACTGGGACAGCCCACTGAATCATTTAATGGCTCGTCTGAAGCACTGACACGGCTAACTGAAGGACACTGAGTATATGGGGTAGCTGGGTTGTTGTGGATGTACAGTAGCTGTAACTGTAACATGAACCTGAGTGCTGCTGTTGCTCTGAAGCTAAACTGTTGAAATGGAAATGTTGTATGATAGCTTGGATATACTGTAGACTCTTGATTGTTTGATCCTTACTTTTTAATAATTTAAACATTCCTTACAGATTATTCCTGTGGCAATGGAGGTGTGGGAATTCCATGCCCATTGCATGTCTTCATACCTTGCTCTGTTATCTACTGTACATGCTTTACATTGGCTACCACCCTGATAGTATGACACTACATTTTGTCATTTGTGAAAATGTTCTTCTTGGTAGTTTCTCAAGTTTTAAACAGAGTTTATCTTATCCACAGGTTTCCACTAGAGATAGCTCCACCAAGCTTATTCCCCCACATGCCTCTCCCTGGATCAAGTTTTTGATGAGTTGGCCCTGGTGAGGTGCTGTGCAATCAAATGCATCACTGCGTAAGCCAGCGTAAAATGTCCTAGGAGAGAGGGAGGGAAGCAGGGAGAGGCAGGAGGAGAGAGCGGGTGTGTGTGCATCGATCACACCACAGTGCTTGGAGAGGCCGGAGTGACCAGCCATGAAATGGCTGCTGTCCCCGGTGTAGGTACCCCCATTACCGACAGTTCCCTTGCCTTGGCTCTGTTGGGATTCCCGCAGATACGGATATACATACAATACATGATGACAATCAATGTGTCATGATGATGAGGGATGTGCATGAGTGTGTGTGTGTGTGTGTGTGTGTGTGTGTGCCCTAACTTGAGTGCCCGTGTGATACTTGTCCTGCCTCAGGACGCAGAGCCCCGCTGGTTTAAATTCTAGCAAGATGAAATCTAATTTAATCAGGATTTGTTTTACTCCTGGGGTTCCAAGTGAATGCAATTAAGTGCAATTAACTGTGTCACCTCAAAGTTGTCACTTAGTTGTGGTTGCAAATGTAATAAAAAAAAAAAACCTACATGTTCAATTAGTGGTGAGTGTACAAACTGCCATTTGAAATGTATACCTGAGCTACACTAATGCCTATGTCTTCATGCCTAAGTCTGTGTAAAGTCTCTGTACTGTCACAAGGTTTTGTTGAGATCTTACATGTCTTGATGTGACATTAAGTAGGCATTGTGGAACAGCTTTGTTTCTGAATCCCATCTTCTCCACACTGATCAGTTTCACTCTGTAGTGTTGTTTGTGTTTGAATGTTGAGATTGGGTAGTTATCCCACCAATGGTTCTCTTACAGAAAAGTTGGCACTAGGTTCATCACGTCTTTGTATTTACTGACATTGGGTATGCAAAAGCTGTTATCGGAATGTATATGACATAATTTCTCTTCCTTTGCATTTCACTGTACATTTCCATTGGACTTTTTCCAAGGCTACTCCACAGATTATACACCTAAGAGTCAGTGTGCCAGTCACAGGGAGTACTACTGAGCCTCTGAGTTTGTACAGTTCCATTATCAGGGGTATTTGTGGTATTGAGTCTACAAATTTAAAACAAAGCCTAGAGCCCTGGAGTTATTTACCTGGCAGAGAGGGCCTAACAAAAAGATGCTGTTGGTTGTATTGTGGGAAATGTAGGATCCAGCATTTTTGAAGTTTGACCCATTGTAGGGACTACAATTCAATCTTGACTATTCTTTGTAGCCATTCTAGCAGTGTGGCTTTAGGGATGGCAATGTTGGTCTGTTGGTCAGGCACCACTTTGATCCAGACTAAAATATCTCCACTATTAGGATTGCTATGAAACTTTGTACAGATAGTCATGGTCCTTACAGGATGTATCATAATGATTGTGGTTATCCCCTGACTTTTCCTCTTGCGCCACTATGAGAATTGCCATGAAATTTGGTACAAACATTTATGTTCCCCTTAGGATAAATGGCTATCACTTTAGTAATATTTTAACTTATCTTCTAGCACCATCATCAGGTCAAAATTTTGTCCGATACTTTGGTTAATGACCAAATACCTGTAAAAACTAATGACATTCCCATCAGCCTCAGCTGTACTTTTGTTTTTACTGCTGATTAGCAAATTTTAACATAACACGCTAAAGTAAGATGGTTAACATGACAAACATCAGCATGCTAGCATTGTCATTGTGAACATGTTAGCATGTAGACAGCATTTACCTCAAAGCACTGTGGTGCCTGAAGTAAGTACAGCCTCACAGAGCTGCGTGCATAGCTGTAAACTAGTCTTGTTTAAATCTATTTCTTGTGAATCACCAAACTTCATGGAATGGCAATGCTACAGTACCCCTTTAAAATGCCTTTTGCTGTTTTCTTATCATTGCTGAGCTACACCATCCCATTCTGTAGCCTAACTACACATCCTATAAATCATAATGCCTTCTGAAAATCTTTTTCTGTAATATTTCCCTCTCTTGTTTGAGGGAACAGAAGCTTCAGGCAGCACATAAAGTGCTTTTACCACAGGTTAACATTTCTTTAGAATGCCCTTGGTAGAAGGGTATGCACACTATGCCATGAATAAGTCATCTCTCACCAGGACACAACCCTCAAGTTCAGATTTCACATGCCTGCTGTAGCAAAGGAACGACTACCTAGTAGCAATTCTGATGCATATTATAGCAGCGAGGTTTAATGGAATGAAGGAGAGGCGGTGCAGCAGAAGCAGTGGTGGTACGAGCATTTTTAATGCCTTCCCCCCACCCACAATCATACACTCGCTATCAATAATCTTCCCCCGGTGGAGGTGTATTAAGAAGATATTCACCCTGATGGGAACATTTGCGTTCCCTTCTTTTTGATCCTCTTTTAAATGCAGTCATTTTGCCTTGCTCTCTCATGCTTTTCTCTCACTGTCTAAGGTCATTGTAATGAACATTTAATTTTCAAGCACTGTATATGATTTATTGTTAGAGGCTCTCAGGGGCAAAGTGGGGCCACATGAAGAGGGATTCTGCCCTTTATTCTCCTGTGTTTTGTTAATGTTTTGTTGTATTTATTCTTGGCACTGTCAGTGTCTTTAGGACCTTCCGCTCATAGTTATTCATGTCATCGTGTTGTGGAAATTACCAGCCCGCCAAATGCCCGAGTGATTCACCACCAAACTTTTCATTAAAATAAGCCCACAGAAAAGAATGAAGACCACAAAAGAAAAGGGGAGATGGGGGGGACGAGCGAAATAGTCTTTCCATCAGCAGGAGTTCTCATAAATATTGTAATTGTGTGGTTATAGAAAAGGAGCGGTTGTGAGCCACTGGGCTGTGATTGACTTTGAGTGAATGCTGTCTCACTTTTTGAATGAATTGAACATGAACACTGGTGACAAAAAGAAAAAAAAAAAAAAGGCCTGATATGGAAGTCATCTGATTCCTGCAGGCTGCATGGGAAGAAACAAAAAAGAATCACATCTTCTTTTTCTTCCTTTTTCAGTGTAAAACTCCCAGCGCCATTACATTATTGACTCATTACATTTTTTTCCAGACTTCACAACATGAACTGTGTGAACCCCATGAGATAGCTGTTCATGTAGTGGAATGTAGTAATGCAGCACACCTAAGGCAAATTAATCAGACCAAACCAGCTGGGTTGCCATGGAGGAGCCAGCGAGTCCAGTTGCTCTTCCCTGGCCATCTCGACTCCTAATGTGGCTTAAATTTGTACAGAGAGCTCCTCCAGTGTCAGGGAGCCTCAGGCATAAGCAATTGCCTGAATGAAGCACCAGTCACCCAATTTCTCTTCTCTCCTGCAGGACACTGATTTCACACCACTCTGGCATGTTATCGGCCCATTCACGACTCAAGCCCTGGTGAGTTACAGACACAGAACAAGAGACAGAGAAAATTCTTGACTTGTAACCTTTTGTGTTTTTGAAAATAGACATTGCTCTTCCATGTCACACTGTCAAGGTTGTTGTTTTGTACATTTCCCCAAGAGTTTAATGGTTGTCTGGAGGGCAGAAAAAAACACAAAACATTTAAACATTACAGCTTACTGTGGAAACTGTTCAGCGGCAATGTGACATCCTGGTATTTGTGATTCATATTACAGTAAAACATGTTTTTGCATGTTTAACCAGAATGTCCACTGAATGCAGTTTATGGCTCTACTGCGGTTCCAATATTTTCTGGAACAGAGAGCGAATATAACCTGTTTCTGGCAAACGTGTAAACCAGCTAAACTGCTGTGTAAAGCACCTTCATAATGATAAGTATCAACTTAAATCATGTTCAAAGTGCACAAAGAAGAAAGAGAGGACTCTAGAGACAATGATGTCATCGCTTGTTGCACGGAAGCTTGGCAGGCTTTCTCACAGCAATAATTATATAATAATAGCAGCAGCAACAACAATAAAACAAGTGGTAATAACAAAAATAATAATAATGATGGATTGATCCAGAAGGACACTTCAGCCAAAGAGGGCAAAGGGGCAACGGCTGGAGTCACCATAGCCATTATACTCGCACAGACTTCAGAGCATGACAAGACAACCTTATTTCTCTACAAAATTGCATTACAAGACTTCAAGAGAGGGCAAACAAAATAAAAGTGAGGCACATGAATGCTCATCGTGGTGGTGGGTCATAGAAGTCTTGGATAACACAGGCTGCAAATTGCTTAAGAAACTTCTCATACAAAATTGAGCACATTTCTTTCTGACTAATAGAGAATCTGATTCCTTATGCTCTTTGATATATTTTCATTCATATTTAAATCTCTCCATTCTTAAATTATTCTCTGATATCATGACAGGATCCGATTAAGAACTCAGATTCCAAAAGCTTTCAAAATCTTAAGATTTCAATGGAGTTACTTCATCTAATAAACCATAGAACAACCTACTTGTTGGTAACACAAGCCATCAATTTGTGTGACTTTAGCCAATTTAGCATCAAATAAATTTGATTCTGAGCTCATAAATATTACATGCATATGTTAGGACTATCCACACGTCCTAGGAACCGCATGAAATCGCATTTAGTTGCGGCACACGCTTATTAATTCGAACATCTGTGTCAGTGTCTCGGAGGTCTTGAGGCCATATGAGTTACAGCCTAACACTCTTTTGCTTATTCTTCAGATGTACAACTTTGGAGTGACAAACACAGACAGCAGACAAGGACACGTGTAAGTAGAAACACACACAAATCCACACACACACTCACAATCATAAAAACAAACACAGTCAGACACTCAACAGTACATAGGTGTATATGCAAGATAAAATACATATATACATAGAAATTAGCATATCTTTAGAAGCAAAAAGTGTTTTGATGTTTACATGCTCTCCCTTGGAACTGTGGATACATTATTCTTAATTATTTTTATATTCATCGCTGTGGGCTTGGAGAAAGCTTCATGTCTGTGCTTAGTGTCTGCACCCTGCGCACTGCATGACAATTAGTGCCTTACATAACCACTAGCCAGCAACACACCCACATATGTGCACCACACACAAGCAAAAAGATGCACATGCACTCACACACATTCACATGCACAAATGCAAATGCACTATCACAAATGGGAACACACAAACCCAGATAAAATCAGAAACATACAAACTAAAAACCCACTTTACACCTTCTTCTATCCTGTGGGGACATTTCAGTTAAATTACCTCATACTCTTGCTCCTTAGAACTCTGTATTCCATTCATTGAATTGCTTTTTGTGTGAATATGTGTGTCCTACCTTGGTAAATGACCACCAGTGACGCAACATCTCTCTCTATATATTTGTTGATATATCTTTCTTTTAAACACCTTCACTCTGCTTGTCCTGAGTCCTGCCTTTCTGTCCTTGGTTGTTGCTTCCGTAATGGCTAAGGTAATGAGATGTTTGACTTTCTAAACACAAACAGCGTAGCCCATCACAAACACCGATAAAAACTGAGAGCTGTAAATCCGACGACCGGTCTCACCCTTGCCCCAGGCCAGCCATCAGCATATTAGCACAAGTGCCTGTGCGTATATATGTGTGTATGTAGATGTATCGGTGCATGTAGGAATGTGTGTGTGTTTTCCTAGCCCCTCAGTGCTTGCTTGCATCCTGTCTGTGATTGCTGTTACCTCTTCTCAGAGGATCACAATCAGTTTACTTAGATGAGGAGAAAGAATCTGAGCTTGATGGTGTGAGACAGAGGGAAAAGGGGGGCTACTGATGGGCAGAAAGGCAGGTGGAGGTAATGAAAAGAGGGAAAATGGAGGCGAGGACAAGAGGAATTGGTGAGACAGACCTGTGGAGAGACAGTCAGAGACATGTAGAGACAAACAGAGAGAGGATGTGAGTGGAAAAAATGAGAAATGGCATGAAGGAGTTCTGCTCTGTTCCCTTGGCGATCTGAGTCATCTTTATTGGCTGGATATGCTGCTATGTTAGTAATGATTAGTCTCACTATGAGACTATGAGGTGTATGTGTTTTGATATAGCAGGAAACCATTATTAGATATATAAAAACCTCCCTACCTTAGAAAGTGTTGCATACATCCTCACTTTTTTCCATCTGAAAACTTGCACAAGATCTGTGTGCGTGTGCATGCATGTTCATAGTGTGCATCTGTAGTTATAATACCCTATCAAGCGACTGCTTTACCTTTAACCAGGAGATCTGCAGTCAAAAGCTCCATTGCTATTTTGGTTCACCAATAAGTTTCCTGAAAATTGAATCCAGGGCTAAAGATTTGAATGTGATGAGCACCACAGCTGAAGCAATCCACGGGCCTTGAATGAACGCAGTTACGGGAATGTGACAGATCAAATCCAATTGCCTCTTTCCTGACTTTAGACAGTCCCTTAGTCACGTCAAAGAGGTAGGAGTTTAATGAGGTTTTGACTGCTGGATGATTTTTCACGGATGAATGAGTTACAGAATGTAGAGGCACTGCAGTATGCGACTCAAGAGTGTGGAGCCGATGATTCTGTGTGTATACAGCATGAACATGCTCGCACAGAAAAGAAAAGAAGTTTGGCCATGATTTATTTGTTCATTGGTAGGTGTATTGACACTCTCCTGTCTTCAAAAAGGAGATGCATTTTATATGGTGCATATGTGCCAGAATGTAAGGTCTATTTACATTTTAGCTTTGATTTTCAACAGTAGCCTGTTGGAAAACAATAGGATGGTCTTTCTTCCACACCTTTGTCCCACTAAAAGCTTACTGTCAGACAGCTCTCCCAAATAGGATTGTCTTAGTCTGAAAAACAGCACTGAAAAGTTGCATGATGAAGCCAGACATACAGAACAACAACAAAGGATTAAAGAAACAAAGTGAAAAAAACTTTTGACACCCACCCTCTTCTCTTCTCTTCTTTGCTTTCAAGCTGAACATAAAGTAGGTCTAATAGGAAATCTGCTCAGCCCCTTAATCCTTTCGGAACTATTTTTTGCAGACTGAATTATTATTACTTTTTGCCTACTGCTGCATTCTTTGACCAGGAGCAGAGGGAAATAAGAAAAGCTTATCTTATATACTGTATCTACATCCTAGCTTGTCTTTTTAAACTGTTTTTTAAGGGCTCTTGAAAGTGTAATCTACATCATTGGCAAAGCAGAAATATTTTAATCTTTGTCATCTAATAGTTATTGCCATTTGAATGTTTTTACATATATTGTAGAGCTGGCTGTTGTGTTTCTGGCTTGGCAAAACATTTGAAATGCAAATCAATGTTTCAAATGAAGCAAGCCCTTTTAATATTTAGCACACACATTATCTAATCGCTATTTAATTTCACATGCAGGGGCATATCTAAGTGAAATCAAATAATCTTTTTAAACTCCCCCACTACCCCAAACATTAGCCATTGGATTCTACAGCAGGGGACTGAGTAGACTGCTAATATGCTGGCAATTGAGATCTTAAGTGTCCTTTCACACTCTAATCAAATTGATAAGGTGGTCTTACTACAAGGGCAATCTCGCTGTCCTCTACTTTGAAAAATCCTTAGCCTTTAGTTTCTCTGTCTCTTTTCTCTACCTCTCTGTAAATGTCTGTCAGTTCAAATTCAATTCAATTATGCTTTAATTACATTAATGCTAGTAGCGTTTGATGCTACAGCAATTGGATGACTAGCTGTAAAAATAACATAATATTGAGATATGACAACATATACGAACAATAAAATATTGACTTTGAAAATGGTGAAATAAAATATAACATAGTAATAAAGCAAATGAAAATGTAAATAAACATGCATACATACCCATGCTAGTTTGAACTAATAGACTATGTATCTGTAATATGTTGATATTTTAATCAGGTGATGAAGCAGAAACTATTCATCTTCTTTTTGTCTTAAGTGGCAGTGTTTCTGTGGGAAAGGCCTCTGCGTAAAGCGGCTATAATCAATATTTATCTATTAACAATAGACAGGGTCGAAGGAATAGAATGGGTCGCTTGTATTGATAAACCCACAGAGCCTGATCACCCGACTGTGCAGTTCCCTCATCTCTGAGCGTTTTTGGTGTCTTTCAGCTCATTGTTTTGGTTTTCTGGCCCACAACTTCACTGTTTTGGTTCACTGTCACCGCTCTCATAGTGTTGTTTTCAGCCACAGCAGGCTGCACTCTGTTATTGAAAGAGCTCTAAAAACTGAGCACTTCCTGCTGGTGAACGTAGTACATTTAGCAGCGGAAGAGTCAGATGTTTCCCTCAGAAATTAAGGGAAACCAAAAGCCGAGCTAAAAGAAGAGTGAATATTAGATTTACTTGTTGTGTACTGCCCTAAACACAACTTTAATCAATGCTAATATTGCTCCGTATCTGCTGGCTGTGTAAATAGGCAACTGTTTGCTAACAAGTTCGCCATATGAACTTAAAAGGTGATGATATTTCATTATTAATTATTTTTGCAATTTGTTTCTGCTGTGGCCTAAAAATCAGTTACTGCAGGTTTAAAACAAAGAGCTTGTCTGATCATTGAACAGTGTCTGAAACCTTCCTTTCAACATCAGAATCAGGGTGGCTGCATCTGACAATTTTTATACATTTCCAAAACAAAACAAGACAGTCAAGCCTTTACAACACAGCGATTGGCCAGGTGTGCGGGGGTGTGAGAGTACGGCACGTTTTGAACTTTTCTCTTAAGCTCCCTTCACACAGCTACTTTAGTCACTTTTGCAACACACAAATTCCCATTTGTCATGATTCATCACATCGAGGCTACAGAGACCTCCAAAAGACAAAGACGTTTTGAAGAGAGAGCAGGTAGGCAGTGTGATGCAGCCAGGAGGAGGGCATGATGGCAGGCTTTTTGCCCAGCTTCTCTTTAATATAAATCTACACTAATAAGGTTCTCTGCTATTATGTTGCAGTGTTGTTGGCTATGAATTCATTTTTCTAGTAGTCTTCAGATACATGTACAGTATACTAGAGATGTAATATTCTTCTAATGCTGTAACCCCTTGGTTGAAAAGCTCAGTAAGTGTGGTGTTTTGAGCCAGGTGTATATCCTTATACGTTTCTTGCCTCCTTCAAGAGCTGACTAATTTTGTTTTGGTGACTGTATCCACCCCATCCCCCTGCCCCTCTCTTTCCTTCTCTCTTCTTCTGTCTTTCTATTCTCATCTGGATTTCTCTGAGGTCTGTCTCTCTGTTGTTCTAAGATAAAGCCACCTTTCACTTTTTGAGATCAAAGAGTGAGTTTGCCTAATGGAAAGAGAGAACGGTGAGAGTAGTAGAATAAAGCAGAAAAGGAGGGGACTGTGGATTCAGTTGAATAATCTAAAATGGAATGCTGGCACTATCCCTGAACCCTCCAAGAGTTTTTTATACACCGCCCCAACCATGACCAAGTAAATCTTACAGGCAGTTAGGCTTTTATACTCATTCATTGCTTCCAGTATATACCTTTTGAGGAAAATACTAGTGCATTTTATATCACAGATTCTGTATCTTACCATTTTTAGCATTGCTTAATGGCTGCCATCTTTGTTGTTTATGGAGTGCCTCAGTTTGCTTTGTCAATAGGCAACACATGCATGCATGAGTTTAAAATTAAAACATTTCAGTATCACAACATGGTTGCCGCAGAGGATACATTTTGTCAAGTTAGGACTGGCTTGAGTACTTTAAACTTCAGCCTGCATAATACTGTTGATCAATGATCCATTCTGATAATCTGATATTGACCGATTTGATCTGAGTTTGTGATTCTTTTCTGTTCTATGAGATGTGGCAGATTAAAATTCCAGCTGTTAGTAAATAACAGTGTCATTTGGATCAATGGCCACTGCAGCTTCGGATATTGTTTTCAATAACTGATGTCTTGTGGTGCTCAAAAATGGCTCTCACAGTGATATCTTAATAGAGTTCATTGCTTTGGAGAGAAATTGTTGTTCTATGGGAAATGGAAATTAGAGTTGAGTCATGTAGGGAATCAAATAGTGAATTAGTAAATAAACATGGGTTAACAGGTTTCATCCTGCCTTAGTGTTGTCTGTCTGCGGTCCTTGGCAGGCATTCACAGCATGCTAATGATATTAGAATTTGTGTGGTTGCATGAGGGCTTTGTACTTTGAGGATTCACAGGCAGCACATAACCTCATAACAAGTGGACCTGCAAAAACTAGAAACAAAAAAGCTTTTGTATAGTATTTCTTTCTAAACACGCATAAACAAAATGTCAATGTAACACTAATTCTTAAATTGTGGTTGATAATTGATTATATTGTTTATCTATTGTTTGTTTACTGCTTCATTAGGATTATCATTAGTTGTCCGCCAAAGTAGCTGCTTTTTCATTGCCAGTTGAAGTTTGTTGAATGAATTCTTTGGGTCTCATGAGCAAATGATTGAACAATATTCTAAATGTGAGACATCTGTGATTGTACACTTTGATTGAGAATACAAGATAATATTTATTGGATGGCATTGGATTTCCTTGCAGAAAGGTAAAGGTTAGTCACTGTATTGGTAATATGAGCTGACCAAGACAAGTGAGGAACTTCCAGTGAAGGTGGCCTCTGTCAGTAAAAGATTGTTGTGTTCAAGGTTGCTTGTGTAGTATTTGTCTGAAAGTCAGGTAGATTTTCATCAGCAACAGAATCTCTGCAACCCTCCTTGCAATTTTTACGTGTTTTGATATCATTATGGAAGAAGATTTTTGAGTGTCTTTTGCATGTCTTTGTAGTCTCGATATGATGAATTATACAAATGGGCATATGGGTGCAGTCTTTTGTACCAGTCTCTCCTCTGGAGCATTCATGGGGATGAATTCAACAGATAATCTGAAACCTGTTTGGGTGTAATGTAGGGCTTGATGGAAAATCATGTAACACAATGAATAACTCAAAGCATGATCAGGTCAGTCTACAGCATGTGCAAACCTTGGGGATGTTGCATTGAAATCTTTTTTTATTCTGCATCGAAAGCTAATAAAGTAATTGAAACTTTAATATTTTCTGGCAAGCTAACAGTACTCATGGCATCTGAATTATAAAGGTGCCCAAGGCAGTCAGTTATTGCCAGTAAACATATTGGACAGGAAAGGACACAGCTCACACTGCCATGAGCAATATTTTAAGGTAGATTTAAATCTCAGCTGAGCTTTATGGGATTCACGTTGTTAAAAATGTACTTATTTAATTTCACTTACCTGAAAATATATTTTCTGGCCAATAAAAACTATAATGCATCAAATATTTTACCGAAGTGAAAAAATATATAAAAGCCACTGTAGATTTTGAGTGTGCTGCAACATATCATGACTAATTTTGTCACTAATAATGTCATACATCAATATGACAATATAAATGTATTACTGTATGTATGAATGACATGGCACTGATAGGCTGACTTCAAACTGTTCAGTTAAATAACGTTAAATAATAAAACTGGTATCCATGGATTAATAATAACATAAATATAAGGTTAAAATCTGGTGCTAGTTAAACACCTACAGTATATGATCAAATTTGTCTTTCTCTGCCATTGGAAGTGCAGTGAACCATATTTCTTAATTGTTAATGGGCTACTGTCAGACATTTTGGGAAGAGGAAAGTCATAAGTCTCTCAGGGCAGTGAGCAGTGGGATGATTAAGGACACGATGTGCCGAGAAACATTTTTGTCCTTGGTGAAGGCCTGTAGCTTCCATTATTGGTTCAAAAAGCAGAATATTTAAATTCACAGTATATAGTAATACACAAAGAGGACAAGCACAGCTGTCACTAAGAAAGTCTTCCATTTAAATATTTCCAAAACAGACCATCCTTGGCTCTACTTAAATCCCCCTTTTTAACCTCTGTTTAAATGACTATCCCAGTTTGTAAACTGAATATCACTTCTGACTCCAGACGAGCATATTTACCTTTTATCTAATCTCAGTTTGCTTTAATGGCTCTTCACTTTCTAGGTAAAAAGCCACTCTGGCTGTACCTGGCAGCTGCTAGCAAATAGATGACGAGCTGTGTGCAACTCAGAGTGTTTTATTTTCCATTCATTGGCACTGAAGCAAGAGTGATGTGCAAAGTAATACCTGTTATAGGATACGGCTGTTTTCCCCTAGTCCAACACTAAAGTGACTCCACAGCTGAATGTCAGTCACCCTGTGAGACTCATAGTTGCACAGACAGGAGCGGTAAAAAAGAGAAAAGACTGCTGCTACTGTGAATGAAGCTTGACAGAATAAAGACAAGCAACATTCAGATGCCTCATCCAAATGAGCATGAACGGGTAAAATTTCATATTTTGCACTCCGTGGTATTCTGACATCAAGACAGGTTTATGTGAAAGGATTGCAATAACTGTACTGTAACTCTCTTTCCACATTTCAAAACATCCCCCAATTCCCATTCTCCCCTATTCTCATCCTCCCTCACTTATCTGCTTCTCTTCCTCAGTCTCTGCTCTCATCTATTTTTCTCTTTCATTCCTCGCTGTCTCGTGATCATCCTTTTGCTTTTTATTTGCTATTCCCTCAACCACGGTAGCTTAATGAGCTTCTCCCTCACTTTCTTCATTTGTCAGTGTGTCTGGCTCAGCCCCCACCTTCCATTCCCATGTTTCTACCCCATCTCTACAGGCTTTTCTTTTAAATCACTAATAACTAGGTCTGCTAGCACGTTAGCAACCTGCCCAATAACATTAGCCCCAACAGAACTCCTTACTTGCTTTACTAGTGGGGATTTTGTACTAATCATCAGGCATATTTGGTGTTGTTTGTTTGTTCCAGGTTCGGGTGCTGCATGTATGGACTCAGATATGTGTTGGCATGTTTGACTGTGTGTTAACAAGTGTATCTGCATGTCTGTGTGTAAGTCCTCACGTCAGCTTCATTGCTCTTGGCAGACGCTACTGGAGCGGTTTACGACTCCGGTGGGACAAGGTATTGGAGGGTGATGAGGCGGGTGGGGAAAAAGGAAAGGGAGGTGGGGTGAACCCTGCTAGTACAATCCCCAAGCCTGCTCTCAGCGAGGCAGAGTTACGGGCTGTGTGTAGATGCCTGAGACACTTAGAGCTGGAGCCCCAGGGGCCGCATATGACATCACTGCAGCAGGTGTCTTCGTATGTCGTCATCCTCTGCAGTGGTGCAAAAGTACCATTGCTCTGTGTATGTGCATTTGACAGTCACTTGATGACATTGGCAGAAGCTCAACAAATTAAATATTGGTATATGTGTACATAATTATACACATTAGAGTGTCCATTTGCAGCTTATAGCACCAGCTGATCATAATTTTGATGTATGACAGACTACTGGGGTCCATCTCATTTTTATACTTCAACTTTGATTTCTGGTGAAACAAGAAACGCTAACATCGGCTACATGACAGTGTAATCTCTCAGAGCAAGCAGCTAATATAAGTGGCTCAAATGTAAAACGTCTCCATTTACTCAGACACTTTGTTCTGGTGTGATTGGTGATACACATACAGTAGTTAGTGTTTCCACTTTAAGGCCAAACCACCCGCCTCTGTTGCACCAGAGCAGCTCCATCAGTTGCTGGGAAGTATATGAAAGGAATCAGTACCAGATCTGATTAGAGCAACATTTTAACTGTTCACCTTTCGGATTTGATAAGCTAGCTTTTATGTTTATCCAGTCCCCACACCTATAGATAAAAAGATCTATTATTTACTTGACACCAGTTTTAACGAGGGAGCCCATTTGGGTTTAACAGCCTCTTACAGGGGATCGGATGGATGGGGTGGAGTGTCATTGATGGTAATCAGAGCTCTCCAGCCACTTCCAGTAGCTTGAAAAGGAGGTGTGAGATTTGACGACAGGGTTTAATCACCTGCCTCTCTGACTCTGAGAGGCTTTGGGTTTTAGCTTCTCATCGAACCCTGCAGTTAAATGATCTTTAATGTTCTCTCTCATTCTCTCTTGTCCCTCCTTCACGATCAAATTTGAGCTGATTGTGTAAGGGTCTTTTAAACAAATGTCTATGCCATGAGGTGAGCCAAAGGTCACCAAGATCATGCTGTGATCTGGGATGGTAATGTCTCCAGATGCACAGATTGTGACTGCGATTGTTGTGACTGCGATAGTTGTGAGCATAGACACAGCAACAAGCTCATATTCACACCAAAACAGTAAGGAGACAATGACACAATCAGATGAAGATAGAGACAAATGGTGTTTTTGGGGGGCCAGGGGGCTAAAAGTGTCTGACAGGAAAATCAAAGATTCCAGTTCTTCTGAGTTCACACTGCTTGTCTGCCTCACTCAGGATTCCAGTGGGACAAGCTTGCCGCTGAGTGTCAGAACCCAGTCTGAGAAAGAAAGTCACTCTCTTTCAACACGAGTGGGCGGCAAGTATGAGTGTGTGTGCCTGTATATGTGATATTGTGCGTGTGGCTTTTGTATTGGCACTGCAGTGTGATTTTTGACAGTAATGATGTGGGGCCTTCACAAATTGACAGGCGGGGAAGGAGAGAATGAGAACAAGAATGGAGACAAGACAAGAGGAAAACGAGAGCGTCAGAGCCTGAGAGGAATTTTGTCACACAGTGAAGCAGCAGCGGACAATAGCAGACTGTGGTTCTGTAAACTACTTCCTGCTCTGTCTTTCTTTTTCCTTTTTGCCTTTTCTCCTTCAGGGTGTCTCTTTTTCCTCTTGTCTGTCTATCTTTCTCTCCTCTATCTCCATCCTTCCCCGTCTTTCAATCCAGGGTCACAGGCTGATGTTGTTTAACACAGCAGGTCGGCCAGGTTCACTCTCGCTGAGGAAATGGGGTTAGTTACCTTTAACCTGCACATGCAGACAGTCCGCCATCCAAATAAAAACCATCCATACAATTACAAATGAGATACACAACCATCTTTTTTTCCCCTTACATACCACAGGTTTAGAAAAACACCCATTAATCCATGTAATCTGTTAGGAAAACATTCCATTTTCTTTCTGGAAGGTGCTTCACTGACACTTCCGTTGTAGTCAAGGTGGTACAGTTTAATGGTGAATTTTGCACAATGGCGCCATTGACTTGACAGAGATTAATAGGGGACCCTGGTGATAGAGTGACTTTGCCAAAACAATGGCTGCTATCCATCAGTAACGCAGCCCAATTGCATGTTTGTATGAAATAATCCATTATAGGCAACAAAGGGAAAGCCACGGGCCGCTCTCATCCCTGAGTGTATCCCTGGGGGATCTAAATACTTCCCCTCCTGCTCTAAGACAGAAACATGTCGCAGACAAGGAGGATTGCATACCCCCGATGTGCTCCGTTGCCTCGTCTCATACAGCAGATTACAGCACTGCATCAGTTGTATCATCCATAGGTGTAATGGATTAGCTTGTCACAGCACATTATCAGCCTTGTCTATGCACATGAGATGTGCACATGACCTGTTGATGAAAAATGGCAACCTTCCTGCAGTGAAGCAAAGCTAAATTGCTTCTTTCCTGACATCTTTTTAGTTGTTGTTGCTTCTTCCACCATCAGCCAGATGGAGCAGCCAGGCCAAAGTACTGTATGTGACAAAATGAATTGGGGATTTTAAAGTACACAGATATTCCCTGGAGGATTATGATGTAGGATTATCCACCCGTGGACCGGTTTGGGCAGTAATGGTTTATACAGTATGTAACAGGATTAGAAGAATCTGATTAACAAAATAGTGGTAATATAATCTGATACAGTTACAAAATTACAAACATAAATGATGAAAAGATGTTTGATAAATTATGGTACATTTCTTCTTAAAGGCAGAGATTATAATGTATATGGAATACATTTTCCGTCTAATCTGATATGATGAGCAGAAAATAAAAATAAAACAAATTACGCTTTTATTATTTTTCAACAGGCAGGGAAAGCCATGTGATGTATTTTTTGGATTACATTTTATATAAATATCCTTGCCAGTGCTTCAAGTGGATGCCAGTTTGTTTACACTGGAGAAGAGGCTTACAGGCAGAAAGCCGTGTGTGTTTACTGGGTTCGGGGGTTGTCTTTTGGAGAGGGTTTCTGTCTGTGAGGTGCCTGGGCTCTGGAGAGCTCTTAATGAGTGCTGATCGTGTTAGGCATGGCATCAGGAGAAAAAGGCGCTTTCGTTGCTATATTCTCACACACAGACCTACATGTGAAAAACAGACGTGCAAAAATACACATGCAGATATACATATACATTTAAGCGTGTTGGAAACATTGACAGTGTATGTGCTCACATCTCTGGTAGACAAAAAGCAGAACTCTTCTCGATTCTTGCATCCTCCAAATAATGACTTTTTGCCTCTTTTTAGGGTGTGTGTATCTAAAAGGGGAACACTGAAGCTTTTATATCACTACAAATCCCCCCAATCCCTTTTCCCTTGGTCCTTTCTCCTCCTATCTCTTACCAACCTCCTTCTTCAAACAGCTTGTATCTCCCATACTGTCGATCTCTATCTGTGTTCACTTTGCTTCATCTCCCTTCTCATTTGTCTTTCTTGTACTCTTGCCTTTTCTCTCCACCATCTTCTCCCCGTCTCCCTGTCTCTTTCTCCCTCTCTCATTATCAGTCTGCTTCTGTAATTTCTCTGTATCTCCAGTTGTTGCAGTAATTTCACAAATATGAAAAAACCTCCAAAAAAAACAACCTCCAGAATCTCTGGGGGCTTCTCCCAGTTGTTGCTGGAGATCCAGAATGCATCTGTTTCGCTAAACACCGGCACCCAAAGTAATTAAAATGTTACTGGAACAAGTGAAGTCCTTGAACCTCCGCTACTCTCTCTCAATCCTTCTCTCTCCCTGTTGCCATGGTGCTCCAGGCAACCTGTACAACGTGTGGTATGCCACCCGCCACAGCGTTCTATTACAGAATCAGAGCTGCCGCTTTTGCTCTCTCTCAATTTCTCTCTCACTCCCTCTCTCGATTGCTCTTGAGAAAGTGTGTCATGATTTTCTCTCAGTAGCCCCCACCTCCTTAACTTCAAACCTGGCAGCAGAACTTGTGCTTTTTTAAGCCCTCGTTCCGAAGACCAACATTGTCTTAACTTCATCACGGCTAAAAGGTTATCAATCCAATTAACAAGTGTAAAAATAGAGAAATACACAAGACTGGGTTTTATGCAGAAAACTCACGGGCCCTTATACAACCAGCCAGGTCAGTTCATGTCTGTGTGGATATATTTGGTTTTGCTATGTAAACCAGATAAAGAAAAAGTTCTCAATGCTTATTAGAGACACTGTTGAAAGTGATAGAATAATGCTTTTTTACTGTAGCATTCTTGAAATAAATCCAGTACATAACCTTTCTTATATGATGCAGTAGTGAAATCAGTCCTGAGCTTGAGTTATACATACAGATGAGTGACAAATTTAGTCTTAGTAAGGAGTAGGGCCGCTATGAGCTGCCAAAACAACTTCAGTTCAGTTGGCATAGATTCTGTCTGTGTAACCCTACTGGAGGGGCGAAACACCATTTTTTCAAAAGAAATTCCCTCATTTGGTGTTTTGATGACACTGGTTTAGAGTGCTGTCTAACACGTCAGTCCAAAATCTCCCAAAGGTGTACGATTTGATTGAGATCTGGTGACTGATTGAAAAGGCACTCACATTATTTTCATCAAACCATATATGGAAGCATCTTCATTCATCATGTTTTTTGCCACTCATTTATTAGCTTGTCTGTACACTAAAGCCAACAACGGAGCAATGGCCAATTTGGCAAGAAATTATCTGACTTTTACTAAACTTAAATCATTGGGACACACTACAATACATACAGTATGTTAACTTATAGGTAAACTTTAGCACTTCATCCCTATATTATCATATCCCTCTCTTCCATTCTGCCCCCTGTAAAACCTATGAGCACTGCTGCACCTACATGGACTGATGACTTTGCGAAGGTAGTGCCACTAATGAGCTGATATCAGCAACCCATGAGCATATAGCTACATAAGGGATCCAGTCCTAATACCCATAAGATAAAAAAACACAGCCATTTACCCCATGACCTACTTTGACCTAAGAACATCCCTCTTCAAACACCCACAAAGCACATGACTCATCATCCCCTCCACAGCAGCATCTGATTGGCTCAATACCACAGCTATGGCATGTGTATGGATGCTGGCAATGAGGATAGCCTGTAACTCTTACAGCCTTGGGCAGGCTTTCCACTTCCTAGAGTTAGATTTGGGAGCTGTAGCCAAGCCTGCTTCTGTGGTATTTTATGGCAGAGCTTGGCCTCTTGATCACGGGCTGGGTGCAGCTGAGCAGCCTGCCAAGGGCCCGCATACAACGCCCAGAGCTTGGAATCTGCACATGAAGCTCCACTTGGCAGTGTTTAATTGAAAGCAGAAAGCATATTCTCCTGTGAGCCCTCTTGGCTGTCCGCGGGGGGTCCATTACCTCAGGACCATCTCTGTTTCTCTCTGTAGACTGAATCTGAACCAAACCGGCAGACTAAAAATTGAGACACTGTGAGAGTGTAAAAAAAACCATATGGGCAAGTTTTGGTCAATTATTTTCTTCTAAAGTTAGTGAATGATTCCTTAGGGGTGCCATGACCCTGTCTTTGTCTCCTGTTGATCTATTTAGACAACCATGTGCCACTCTTATATGCATTGTATCACCAGTTGCCTGGCCAAGCTGGAGGCACCATTCTTCAAATGATATTCTGTGTGTCTGCGGTGGTGGGCAAGTATTTTTGCCTGTATTGCACCTGGATATCCATTTGGTAATGACATTTTAATCCGTCATTTGAGAGGTATTACATGTAGCATTTTAACATCAATAAATCATTACTACATTAATTTTGAGAAATTAGTATAATTACTGTGAACAAATGAGAACATCACTGAGAAGACTGGCTGGATTGCCTAACAGCATGAGACAGAAACCACTTATAGTTTGCGAATAAAACTAGCTGATGAGGGTAGTTTTTGGCTTCTATCTGTCTTCTTATTCATCAAAGCAATTGCGCACACACCAACTCCACAGAGAGAGAACAAGCAGCTACATCCTCTTTTCAACAACAGATTTGAAGGTAATTCATTTTGAGAAATAAAGCGCTACACTTGCCACCGGCAATGTAAATGGGAGCCCATTTAATCACAAGCCTCACTACACTTTTATGCTGCAGCCAGGTGCATGTGTGTAGTGTGTGATGTCAACCAATTTGAGGACGAGGTCAAGGGTTAATGCAGTACAAAGACATAGCTGTCTCATTTTGGTTGGTCCGGCCCTATCGGTCTCCTCATGTTTTATTCATCATGCCCATCTCTCACTTTCCTCCATTCAAATGCCAGTCATTCCAGCCACCTTATCTGCAGTCCAATTTTGCTGTATGCCTAGTTTTAATACATGTGCTCTATTCTTGTTGAAACGGTAATTGAAACGGAAATATTCAGATCATCAAAGTTAAATTGACATAGATTCCCTAAAGGTGGTTAAACTGTACATTAACATATCTGAATGCTAGGCAAATTGTCACATCTGTGTGGATTCTGTAATCATTGTTCTTTGCAGTAACAGGAGCAGATTTTGGAGAATATCACCACAATCTCCTGTACATAAAACATTCAGGACTGGTTATCAAAATCTCTGACAGAAAAGGCATTTTATGGCAGAATAGAGTTTACCCCCTGACAAAAAGACTTTATGGCAGGCCTGGTATCCGTATGGGCTGCCCAGATATGAGTCCCAGCACACTGTCATTCTGCTGCTCCGTCCCCTGGCCCCTTACCGCCCAATCCACTACGGTCGTAAACCTCAGTCTCCAAATTTACTTTCCCTTTATGAGCCATAACCATGTCACGTTATCCGCAAAAAAAACTTTTAGTGGCTCACTCCCTTTATCTCTTGTGTGCTCCCCCAGTATCTGGTACAAATCAAATATCTGCCTTCCTGCATGCCCGCCCACTTTCACACAGCTTCTCTTACCTCCCCATTCTACACCTCTCTTGGATATATAAAGAGAGGCAACGTTCTTCATCTACTCAAATAACACTGAGCACTCAGTGGTTTCTTGAGCAAAGCCAATGTGCTGTACAATTTTATTTCTTGACAGTCACAGAGAGGACCCCAGACACAACGTGAGAAGGAAAATACAGAGAAAGAAATACACAAACTAAGGTTTCAGTTGTCCTGTAGAACTCACACAGGGGAGTGTTTGCTTAAATGTGTCTGGTCTGCCTTTTTTCGTAGCTTAGCTCCTGAAAGGAGGGTTTTTTTTTTTTTGTTTGTTTGGGCTTCCAGCTTGCTTTTCCGTCATGTCTTCTTTCTTTTGTGTGGTGTTTTCTGCTGTGCTGTGAGACTGAATTGGTAGGTTATAGAATCTGAATGGCACTGAATAGAACCTTTCCTCGTGGACCCTTCTTGCAGATGTAGCAGAGGTTATCTTTAAAGTACAGAACAACAAAAGGCGCCTCTCACCTCTGTCTCCAATCTGTGAGCCTTAACTCGTATCCAATTCTGCCCACGCGCAGCCACCGCTCGGCCTTATCTTTACCTCCATCACTTATTTCTTTTTTCTGTATTTTCTAGCTTTCTCTTGGTTTTCTTTTGTTTTTCTGCCAATCTTTTGTGGTGAGCTTAACCGCCTCTGCCATAGTTAGGGTCCATGCCTGCAATGACACGTACATTGTTTTAATTATAATAAACAGGTAGGGGAGCTTGCCAGTGACTAATCTTAGTCAGCTTGATTAATGGTGTTTGTGTAGCCAGTCTGAAATTAGCCAGAGATATAGAAGAGTGGTTCTCTCTCTTTTTGTGTGTGTATACATACGTGTTTGGTTTACTATTAGTGTTGCAATGGATGCACTGTAGTTGAGTGCACAGGGGCAACTCCCCTCCCCAATCACTGTACAATCTGTGTGCATCACTGATCTCTAAAAACCAATCCATGAATCATCATTAGTTATTATGATAATTATGGACATTCCCTACCAAAAAGCAGTAGTAGCTCTCCCAATGCTGCATAAATCCTACACTCAGTGTAACAAAAGTGTTGTATCATTTTTATTTCCTGTCTACGTTGCATTCTTATCTCTGGTGCTACAGCCCCTGATAGGTGGTGTTTTAGGAAACATTTGTATATGTATGCAAATCAAAAGCTCTTCTAATAGAAAGTAGAAAGCTCCTTATGTAAATTACACATAATTGCAGTGCAAATATATGCCTCATTCCATTCATTTCTCTGTAGCTTTCAATGTCATCTTTAACCCTCACTGTTAGTATACAATTTGGACTCTTAAATTACCTTGAAATAGCAAGGCACTGGAACAACTGAAACTTGAAGTAGACAAAATATAACAGTCACATGTTGTAAATTACTATTGTGAAAATTTGTCAGTTGCTTTTTTTTCATTAGCGAGCAAAATATGGATTTGAACTTATATCAGTGGTGTTGTTTCTATTTTGAATGTGTGTTAGGGGACAGTTTTATTGAGCAGTAATGTATTTAATTATGTGGGTAATGAGCAATAAGGTAGCCTGCATATCTTGCAACTCCTGTTGATATTGAGTGTATAATGCAGTCAAATTGGGAATAAGGCACTCAATATAGCTGCTGGTTGGAATTAATTAATATCACAATGGCAGAACAAGACGACTAACTGATTTTCATGTATGCAGATGATGTGGTGGTGTATGATTCTTGACTGTTCTGGTTATGTGTTATTTATCCACAATATGCACATCTGTATGTGTGTGTGCATGTATTTGCATGTACATGGATGACGTCAGCCACATGTGTTATTTGCATATATATTAATGCATGTATGATCACATGTATTTAGAGAACATTAATGGGTACTCAATGGGTACAGTCTTGCATTGTTGAATGCCTGCACATGTGCTTATGCTCAGTAGCCTGCATACATCTGTGCACTTTTAGTAGCACTTGAACTATCCTCCCAGGGCAGTTAATGGAGGAAGAAAGTCAAAGAGAGGACGCCGCAACCCGTCACTCCCCCTCTCTTGTCCTACACACAGATAAGGAGATGCTGTACGCCAGGCTAATGTAAGCCCTCAAGATATACTCACCATTTCCCCCTAATGTTCCACCTGTTGGTTATTAATGGAGGAGCTACACGCACTGAAAGTGAGCTAGTGAGCCCTGGGATTGGCTGCTGTGTCCCAGTCCAGGCTGTGTTTTCACTTTGTAAAGCGGGAAGAACCGATGATAGTCCTGATCCTAATCCCTCACATTTTGAGGCCATGTTCACCATTCTCTAAAATGCTACATGATGAATACTTTATTCTGTACGCTACATGCCTCTCACTCCAGCACCACTACCACTCTTGCTTTGTCTCTCTGTCTATTTCTGTCTCTCTCTCTCATTCTCTCTCCCTTAAAAAAAAAAAAGAAAATCAGACTTACCAGTAGGGAAGATTACAGCTATATGCTTTAGATATGCGGAACAGTCCTTTTTGTTTTCTCATCCCGGGAGCACTCCATCTGTGTACAATATTGTGAATGAAGGTCAGTCTCGGGCCACGATGGACCTCCATATCTCTTTGCCACCCCCTGCCCCGCCCCTCACCTATTACCTCCTCTCCTAGTCTTCCTTTGCTTATCGGCAGCACTCACACCTGTGGCGGGCCGGCTGCTCTCTCCAACTCTCGCCAGAGGCCTCAGACAGGATGGCTGCAGATAACCTTTAAATCCAAGAAAAAAAAGATGGTAGGGACAGAGTAAGAGGGAGAAAGCTCTCCATCCATTGCTAGGGATTGTGGGGCCTGCTGACAGGTGGCCGGGCTGGGGATATGCCCAGGCTTAACTTCATCCCTGAGACTTGGGCCATGGGCCAGCCCTGTAGCTTGACCTGGCAGTATAAGAAGGGCCAGAAAATAAAGGGGCTCGACTCTGTCTTCTGGCTTTTAGAGTGTAGTGTTAGCGAAGGTAAGCTCATGCATCTTGCACATTAAGAGTGAGTTGTGAAGACAGGACTGTGTGTTCATCTCTTCTGGCCTTTGTCTGGGGCAGGGTGTCCCATGGTTCTGTGTGCAGCACGTAACAATCTGTTTCAGTTGACACCAACCACTTAGTCCATACCTGGCTAGGCAGGAGGGAGAAACAAATGAGAGACTAAGAGCGAGGGGAAAGGAAAACAGGAGCTAAGGAATGCAAAGAGCAGTTTCTGTGGCCTCTCGGTTTAGAATGACTTGGCTTTTGCAGTAGGAGGTACAGGCAGACCATAATAAATTTTAGGAGAAGGTGTTGCGGTGACGACAGCCCCAGGGTGAAATGTCCAATAGAAACAACAGCCCAGTGTGTTTACTTCCTCCGCCTTTCAATTCTGTGTCATTACTCATCCTTCTCAGCGTGTGCCTGCCAGCCTCACCACCTCCAAACTCACACAAAAAAATGCAGATGCTCATGAAATTTCAGCCAGTGATTTATCAGGACCTCCAGAAACATCTATACACTGCTGCTGTTAATAAACTTGAATAAGACAAATTGATCAGGATGTGTGAAGGACATAATCATATACTGCAGATATGGTAGACATTACTATTCTGTAAAGGTGCAATGTTTTATGTGTTACTAAATTTTTCTATTAGCAATTGAATTGACCCTAGACTGAACATCAGGGACGTGGCCCTTTGTGACCTTTCTCTGTGAAAGGTGCTATACTAAATAAACTTACTCCTTACTTACAGAGTGCCACAGGCTTCAACATACAGTAATGTGGGCAGTGGCTGCATGCCAGAAGAATGCTACTTTAAATACTGATTAATTACAAATAAATCAAATCAATGTCAGTTCCTCATGTCTATCATTATGGTGCTTTTTAATAATCCTTTTAATTAAAAAGCCATTCCAGATTACCTCTTCAGAAAGAATTAATCCATGTGTGTACATGAACTAGCACCCACATCAGTGTCTATTCACATTCATCATATGCATACATGGTTATGCAGGCTAGTAATCTTAACAAGTTGCTGCCAGACTCACTGGAGGCTCAGCGTGCCAGTGACTGCCGAGGGAGGGATGAAAGAATCTGCAGGGAGAGCAAAGATGGCAGCACAGTCTTTGTGTACAAGTCCTAATGAATAGAAAAATACAGCGAACAGAACAGGGACGATAAGAGCACCCAAGACTGACAGTGCATATGCATGACAGAGTACATGTGCACAGATGTAATGATCATAGAAGTATTTTTTTCAATGCATGCAAGCAAAATACCGCTACTGCTCCATTTATGAATTAAAAAACTGTTGTTGTGAAAATGTATATTTTAAGTTATTTTAAGCATCTACAGGCATACTGATACATCATTATGGCTCTATGTATCATGTTGCAATATTTCTAACCTTGACCAACAGAGGTCAGACCTGACCTCAGGCTTATGAATATATTGTATCCAAAAGACAACGCTGTTTACCAGTCTGACTTTCATAAAACCATACCTTTTGTAGTTTTTATCCACACAGGCCTCACCCTGCAACAGGCTCTATAGGGGCAAAATATTATACTTGCACATATGAAACTAGGGGGGCCCACTCTGAAGACCCCTCTGCACCTGAAATGTGCTCTACACTCTACACAGGCTGATTGTTGCAAGGAGACAACAGCATTTTCTTGCATCCACCATGCTCAGTGGCAGGAAGCTGGTGAGACGTTAAAGTGTCCTTCACCTGCAGCAACCTAGACACAGGTGGGAGAGCGTGATAACATGCAGCCCTACTCTGATCGGCTACTCTTGGTAGACTGTACTGGAATGGCACCTGGATGATCCAAACCTGCTTGACCCATGGGTGCATGAAATGCCTTAACACAGTAAATGACCGTGTAGCTGTTTTTGCTATGAGCCCATAACCATAACAGACACCTGCTGTGAACATCTGAAAAAGATTTTATATGCCACATGCCAGAGCACACATCAAACAATCTTCATTCCCCTCCATATACCCCACATGACACAAAAATAAAAAAAATCATTGAGCTAAACTATCCTGAGCCTAAAATTCAAGTTAAGTATATTTGTTTTGCCCAACATGATCACTTTGGGCTTTACAGGCCCAGATTAACAACTCTTAACCCAGGCCAAGCTGTTTCAAGAAGAGAAGGACAAGTCTAAGACCTTGGCACACAAGGAAGAAAAAGAAAAAGGGATGTTCTTATTTACTGTACAAACAAGGGGTTTAGCTGAAGCATATCACCTCTTTGGTCGTAAAATGAGCAGACAGCCTGAGTAGACCAACAGGGCACCTAAATCACACACTGACTGAACTGAAGTCAGTGGCAGCACCAATGCTATCTTCAAACACAGCAGATTAAGGTAGTGGACAAAGACTCATGGACAATCCATCCCACCCACTTCATGACACACTGCAAAGACAGCGGAGCTCATTTTCCAACAGACTCCTTCAGCTCCACTGTCGTAAAGAACGTTTGAGGAAATCATTCCTACCTTTCACCATAACGCTGTTATCACCTGTTATCACCAGCTCACCTCTGTGTGACAGGTGAACACACTGTTGCACTATCATCTGTACATACTGTTTATATCATACATACTGTATATTGTATAAATTATTCACTGCCATTTTGCACACCTGTTCTTATTGCTCTTTTCTTATTTATTTTCTTTTACTTTTATTTCCTCTTATTGTTATTGTATTCAGAGTCTTGTTCTGCAGATCTGCAATTCTGCTCTTTATTTTCTTTTTCTTTTTTATTATTATTTTTTTAATATATTTATATTTTGTATTTCTTCTCTTAATATTCTGGAGATTGGCAATTGTGCTCTTTATTTTTCTATGGTTATTCTTATTGTATTGTTGATTGTGCTGCTGCTGTAACAAAGCAATTTCCCTCATGGGATCAATAAAGTACATCTATCTATGTATCTATCTAAACAGCTCATGGGGGAGAGTCTTGAGCACCACAGGAGGCCTCTGTTGAGGCGCAGATTGACAGCTGGTGTGGATCATCATGGTGATTCAGGAGAATCTACAGGAATGTGAATGTTCTGACGTAAGGAGAATATATCTACTCCCGCTCACGTGATTCATGCTCAGATCCAGGTCAGACACTACTTACTCGTCAGGGGGTGTTCTGCTTCTGGACACTATGTCATTACTGGCCCAAGAGCCTGAACCCATGAATGGAATCTCTCTGATTTGTCCACTACTTAAATGAATTGCAGGAAACTGCAGAATTTGAAGCACCTGTGTCTGTCACTGGCCTGAAGGCACCTACAGTCATGGGGTTGGTCCTGGGTGAAGAACTGGGCAGCAGCATAGGGAGGCTTTGTATCAGACTGGAACATGTGACATGAGGATTACTTAAACACAAGGAAGAGTCTGCATTTGTAGAACTGGGTTGATGTTGGACATGGTTACATGCCTCGAAAAGCTAATTCATGGATGGATGGATGGCCAGCCACCAAATCATTTAGTTCATATCCAGCCTTGTTTATCCTTTACTGTTTTGTCTCAGATGCTCTTGTTTTTCACACGACTACTCAATTTCCTGGCAATACCAGCACAATGAGGAGGACAAAAGTGTGTGCCAAAACAATATGAATCCTCACAGGATTAATTTGCAGTTGATCATGTCTCTAGCTTGGCAAACGGTCACATAATCTTCCAACTTCCAAATAAACAACAAACATAATTGACTTTGCTGACTTGGCAGGAGAAGAATATATTGGATTATGTTTTGCATATACAGGCTACATCATTTAAAAGAGGACAGGGAGAGTAGTAAAACAGTCAAAACAGCCACAAATAAAACTACAAACAGATGGCGATTGTCAACCTGTAGTGACCGCTGTTAATGGACACTCTCGTGCACCATTGAGGCTGTTGGTTAATATTAATGAAAGGTTCATGCTATGCAAAAGGCTATATTTATTCTCATATTTGCTCAATGAACCAGGCAACTGCAGACGAGCCTCCATCAATATCACTTTGCCCCACCCGCAGGGCTCCGCTCTCTTCTTATTGGATGTTAACGATGTCTACACCTGCGCCTGTGGCGGCAGACCCCCGCTTTGGACCGCGGCCATCGCTCATGATGGTGCTGGCCCACAGGCTGGGACGCAACTGGCAGGCCAAACCAGCCGGCATCTGTTGGGGGTCGGCTGGGCCATGGCTCTGAAGAGCCTGGCTGCCTGCAGCGATTTATTACTGGACACAAGTCGCTTCTTTTCCCCCACACCTCTCCCCCCACCCAGGAACTCTATTCTACAGGCTGAGTGGAGGCTTAATCAGAGCTGACATGCTGAGTGTCCTTGGGTGGACTGACATAGCTATTGCAGGTGTGTGTGTGTAGGTTGCTGTGGCAGTCTGGAGGCAGTGAGAGATGCGTTCTGTATTATAAGCAGCAGAGTGAAAGGACACAGCAACAAATGTCTTTATGCAATCCTCGCAAAGTTCCTTGACTGGGCCAGGAATACAGCAAGTTGAGCAATGACAGGAAGATAACGCAAATGAGACAGCTTTTTGTGTCTGTGTTTTTGTGAAAAACCCATGTTTACACCCATATATATATATATATATAACGTGTGTAAATGTGTTGTATAATGTAATGTGTGTGTACATCTGCAAGCCAAATTAACATAAATGCATGCACTTCATTGATAGCTGAGCTCTATTTCTTGTCTGCGTGTGTTATTGTTGTGCTCTCTCTCTCCCTCTCTGCTTGGTGTGAGAGAATCACACACTGCAGCAAAGAGAATACTTCGGGGACATCTTCTAACATCTGCCTGCATTTCTCTGACCTTCCCCTCAGTGCTCTAGGACTTTCTCTCTTCTTCCATGTCTCTCTTTGCTTCCCTCTCTCTCCCTTCAAAATCATTATAAAAATTCATTTTCCAACCAATTCCTCAATTTTTTCTATGCAATTTAATCTTCAAATCATGTTTTTACCTTCAAACTAGTGTGAAAAGTCTGATTCTTTTCAGGAAACTTGTATCCTTTTACCTCTATGTGAGATATCATGGGGAATGAGTTTTGCGTCTTATGCTCCCTGAGGAGGTGCTACATGAGTATAAGGTGCCAGGATTGCTGTTGTGTCCCATTCATTTCCTGTACACTCTGAGCAAGAGCTGCATCTGGCATGAAGTCAATTACGTTGAATGTGGGCACTGCATTCTGACAAGGGTGTGCCCCTTGTCACCTTTTATGTTTGCGATATTTATACAAAGGATATCAAAATGCTGCCGAGGTCTGGATAGCATCCATTTGGATGACATTAAGGTGGCACCTCTGTTTGCTGATGATGTTGTCTTCTGGCTTTGTCCGATCGTCACAGCTTGAGTGTGCTGCAGTCAGGATGAGAATTAGCCTCTAGTCTGAGACCATGGTTCTGTGTCCTCTTACAGCCAGTCCACTCAAACAACTATGAGCAACCTTTTCAATACTTCAGTCCAGTGTTCACACTGTGAATCAAACTATAATATCACGCATGTAATAAGCAAGCATTGCATATTACATGTTGCCCAAGCAACAAGCCTACCTCTTTTTTTCTGAGACAGCGACTTGAAATGTGCCTGACTTGAAAATGGATGGATACGAAAATGATCTCACTGCAGATTGCAGATTTTATTTCACTGCATTTCATCTCATTTGAACTCTGAACACTCCTTCCTTGTATGCTTTGACCTTCTTTTCTGAATTCTAGATTTACATCCATTTGCACACTTTTTCAATCCTTTCCTTTGACCTCATCTCTTATCTCTTCAGGTCATCTCCTTTTTATCGCTTGTTTCCTGTTCTTCCTGCCAAGTTACATAGATGTTCTTGTCTTTCCAGTTTTTTCCTCCCTTTTATTAAAGTCTGTCATTGTTGCCTGTGCTTCCCCAACATATTTTCTCCCAAGTGCCTCCCTGCTCTCTCTACACTCTTGCAGTATTTTGCTGATGTTGCATGTGTTTCCTGCCAATATGGGGCATAGCTATCAGCACAGCTTGATCGCACTCATCTGTTGTTTTCTTACCACGATCTCCAAGATGAGGCAGTGTAACAGAATATATCCAGTGTTTTTTGGGAGAAAATAGATAAACACTTCCTAGCTACTGCTTTGAATTGTAAAGTCTCTTATATGATTGTTCCCAGATGACCTGAACGCAGCATTTGTTTTCTAAGTGTTTGCTTCCTCAATTCTTTCATTAAGATAGATCAGCTTCCACTGGAAGGTCATTCCTTAGGGGCATTACTCACTAACTTGGGGCAGGAAGGAGGGAGGGAAGGAGTAAGATAGAGAGAGAAGGGATGACTGAGAGATTGTGACAGGGGAGTGGGTGGGTGACTGAGATTTTGCCACCTCAGCCCCCTGGTTGTTAGTTGCATGTTCTTGCTGTAATGAGGCAGCTGAAACCTCTGTGGCCGTTAAAGACCACAATTAACATGTATGAGCATGCTGGTCCTGACGAGACGGGTGTCAAACTGAGAGACGCTAATTGGCTCTCTGGCGTAATAGAACAGCATCCTGCAAGCAAATGGAGAAACGCACACAGTGACACTGACAATAACACACACATTCACACAATATAATACGCATAACATCTCAGATGTCTTTTTCAGGCCTGTGGGTGACTCCTGGAACTAAACTGTCTCCTATCAGTCTATATTGGAGAATTATGGAGGTCATAGTCATTCTGTATGCATGTACTGTATATAGCTTTGTGTATACCCACAGTGTATTGTAATTTTGGGTGGTTTTGTTTTGTACTTGTCAGTCTTTGTGTATGTGGATTTGTGTGCACCAGTTCAGGGAGTCTCTCTCACCCACCTCCACTCATATTTATTATTAGAGTGTATCACCAAGATTAATGCCGCTGATAAAGAAGTTAAGCTGATGACTCTGTGCACAAGGGAGGCAATGTGGGTTTACACAGGACTTGATACCAGCAGTAACAAATCAAGGCAATTCTTATTTAGCTTATTTTGGGAGCTTACTGAATCAGGGAAAAAGTGGAAACAGCTTCAACTGTGATGAAAAGCTTTGGTGTGGCATAGTTGCTTCAGGTTAATGTGACATTCTTTTAAGCCCACGAAGAGAAACCTTGTGCCTATCGTGGATGTTTGCACTTGATTCTCTGTCATCCAGTCAACTGCTAAAAAACACACTGGAGTTGGTTTTTTTTTTTTTTTTTAGCTAAAAATATTCAGATCGTGTTTTCACCAGTTTTGGAATGTTTCCAGTTTGAGTTTCAGAGCAGGGCAGTGCACTGAAAGTCAGGGAGAGTCTGGGGTAAACAGACCTGACTCTCTGACTTTTTCTTCCATATTTGTTTTCATTTGATTTGAATGTTTATCCTTTTGTCAAATGTATTTTTATTGTCAGCCGTGACTTAAGGTCAGGCTATTAAATTACTACTTTATACTGAAGAATTTTATGGACGAGAAAGTAATGTGGTAAATACAGTTTCTGTACACACAGATTGGGTTTACCATGTATGTTTGTGTGTTTGCTTGCATTCATGTTTGTGGGTGTGAAGCAAAGGCAGAGCTGCAGTAAATATAGTATCTGTGCATGGTGTGTGCGTGCGGGTGCTTGTACATCTATAAAAGAGACAGATGGCATGTAAAGAGAGCTGGTGAAATGAAAAGTGGCCTATCAAATGTTTCAGTCATTCATTTCTAAAATGTTGCATGCTTTGATGCCTCACCCCAAAAAAAGACCACATAACCAGTTTCCAAAAAAATCATTTACTCATTATCATTTACATTAACATTTACTTTTATGGAACCCATTACAAGCCAACACATTTTTGTGACTTAGCAAGGTTGTAACTTGTCTTCCAAGATGTGCTGCTCTATGATGTATTGTTTTATTTCCTATTGTACTTCTCGCTAGCTTTCGTATTATCAGCACCCAACAAGTCTGCGCTTATCTGATCCTTCCTCTCCTTCACATTTATCTCATCTCCTTCTCTCCTCATGTTCCCTCCCGAAGCTGGGTGACCTCTCTCCTACTTCTATGTCTCTGTGGAGTTTTAAACAGATAGCTAAGGAAAAGTTTAGCGTGCCTTTAAGGGATAATAATCAAACAGTAAAACTCCCACACAGCTCTCGCTGGGTAATTACATTTCCCCCATCTCTCTTCTTTTTTTTTCCTGAAATGCAACCATCAGTTTTTAAAGCCCTGACAATCGACAGTTCCCAGCGTTGTAGCCCCTCAGACTTCTGAATGAAAAGGAGTAAGTGTTGCCCATTATGCTAGCGCTTAAAGGTTTTCCTCCACTTGTACATTTTGTTTTTCTTTGTCTTTCTCTCTCTCTCTCTCCCTCTCTTGCTTTCGCTCTCTCTCTCCTTTTGCTCGTTCTCACATTCACACAAACAACAGGCCAGTACATTTGCATTCTGGGCAATTACATTCAATTTGTAAACCGGCGCTGAACTTTAGTAGAATTAGATTTTGCTAACAGGCCTAATGACATTTAATGGAGCATGATTTATTAATTTCTCTTTCATCAGGTCAAGATATGCCACAACTGGGAATTGAATAATAGCAGATGTTTTTGTTTGCTGTATTTTCCCTGCTGTCAAATGCTCGCTCTGTCTTGTTACAAACATTTATTACAGGCCCAGGCTGCACCCTAATAACCTCCCATTGTTTATTGATTTAACAATCCAATATGTAATAATTAATTCACCGCAAAAAAAATCTCGTTCTTAGGCATCTAATATGGCACTGAAGCCTCGAGGGAAAGACTTCAAATATTCTGCCAGTCCAACCCACTGATTATTTCTTTACTTCCATTCTGTAGCCATGACCAAGAGAAGCTATTACTTGTTACTCTGAATGTTTTATTAGCAACTCAGATCTTTTTGAAGTTGTTGTACTCACAGTTATGCACTTATATTTTGTTGTCCTTACTTTTGATATCAATTAGGGTTGCCCTTTTAAAGAAAGCAAAAGTTATTGGAATTTAAAAAAAAGTGTGTGGCTGATTCTCAGTGTGTCATTATTCATATGTATTGTGATCTATCATTCTCTCTGAGGATGTTTTCTCTTTCACAGACTGTCATATTGTCTTTGTCCTCACGGAATTGTTCTATTACTCTTGCAAAGACAACTGCTAGACTCAGCCGGCTACGCATTTATTAATCTCTAAATCCCAATA
Organism: Maccullochella peelii; assembly: GCA_002120245.1. Taxonomy (NCBI): domain Eukaryota; kingdom Metazoa; phylum Chordata; class Actinopteri; order Centrarchiformes; family Percichthyidae; genus Maccullochella; species Maccullochella peelii. The sequence continues at coordinate 110,905 of LKNJ01000940.1, forward strand.
CTGCTTCCTTAAGCACATTTTACCTCAGGGGGGAGAAAGCTAACAGAAAAACAAAAACAAAGTGTTGTTTTAAAAAAAAAAAAAAGAAGGAAAGAAAAAGAAAATACAATTGAACCAAAAAAACATAACAGATTGACAATGGAGCAGGCTGACAGAGTGGAATGAAACAACGTAATGATCGGGACGGGGTCTGTGCTTGGCTACCAACCTGCTTGCCTGCCAGGCCAGTCAGCACCCAAATGCATTCAGATGATATTCTAGCATCTGTCTTTGAGATTTTCTGGCACAAATCAAGTATATTAAAGATGGATAGGCCTCCTTCACTTCCTCTTTCGCTTTGTGAGTCTTTCCCCACACACACACACACACACACACACACACATTCTCCTTCTCTGGTGTTTTGTGTACACATTTCAATTTGGTGAAGCAGCTTTCTCTTTCAAACAATAGACTCTTTCAGATATGTTTCTTTTCTCCTAGCAGTGTCCCTGCTCCCCCAGCACCCTCCTTCATTTTCCAAGGTGTTCTTATTTAGGGAGACGAGAGTGCTTTGGGACATAGTCAGGCAGGTTGGGAGACAGAACAGGTGTTTTTCTTTCCCCCCTCTCTCTTTCTGTCTCTTACTTTCTACTACAATAAGTGAAGTTCCTCCTCACACATCATCACAGCACCTGTCATTGTCGTCTGGATGATGAATAGGCGTCAGGTTGTGTCTGCAGTTTGCTATCTCTATTGTGTTTTCTGCCTGTTTGTGGAACTGTGCTTATCAGATCCGAGAACAGTACCTGGCCGACATCTCAGCGGCAGTCCAAAATGCAAATTGATAGCCATCATAACAGGAAGTGCAGCCTGGAACAGTGGAGAAAAGGTGCACTTACTTTAAGGGGACATATGTTTTGTGTGTTATGTCTTCCAGCCTGTCATTATTACTGAAATTTCAAACTTGCTTTTCTTTTTATTCATGGAGCTTCACACAGACACCTTCGAGATTCATACTTTCTGTGTCTATATCAATTCCTGCTTGTTGCACACACTCTTACACTCTTGACTTCTTCACTTGAATTATTTTTCCATGTTCCCTCTTTATCTGTCTTTATACCCACACATACACTTACATGCACACCCCTATTGCACATACATTAATTAACTTCAGACTTTATCCCTGTAGTCTTTTAATGCAGCAGTGCAGAACATTCATCTACATTGATCAAGGCAGTCTGTCGGCACCGCTGTTCGTCCTTCCCCGCTCATGCTGTTTAATGAACTTGCTGGGGCTTAATGCAGCTGAATGGACCCCTATGCTCATACCAGTGAGCCACCACAGGCCCCTCCGCCATCAACTTTTGATGCAGTTACCCCCAGATATGTGCAGGTAGAGTCCTTCAGGTCGAGGATTGAGGGTCTTAAGGCGCCGTGATTGGCAGACGAATTTAAAGCCGCTCATTAAGTCCACATCAACGTGATTGGGACAGTTTATCTTCGCTCCATTTTGTGGGATTCAGCAGACCTCCGTGGAGGGAATGCTTGATCGTGACTAAACTATTTTATCTCCACCTTTCTCTATCTGATTGTCTTGTCTGAAATAGAGATGTCATCACAGACAGATTGCGGGTTGTAGGTATGGATAACACCTGTCTCCTGCATCTGTGTTCCCATCACAGACAAACTTGCGCACCTGTACACTTGCAGAGTATTCATGCAAATTGTGAAGACCAGTAGGGTTGGGCGATATGACAATATACTGTGTATTGTGTGACTAGAGCTGAAACAACTAATCAACTTGTCAATCAACAGAAATCAATTATGAGAATTGACTGATTAATTAATTGTCATTTAACATGGCAGAAATGCTAAATATCCACTGGTTCTTGTTCCCCAAATATGAGGATTTGCTGCCTTTGTCTCTTTTCATATGATTGTGAATTGAATGTCTTTGGGTTTTGGACTGTTGGTTGGAGGAAATAAGCAACTTGAAGATGTGACCTTGGGTTCTGGGAATTTGTGTTCACTATTTTATATTTTTATTATATATATTTTTAACTATTTTCTGGCATTTCATGACAAAACAGATTAATCAAATATGAAAACTGAAATTGATAAGCAGGGCTGCTTTACGGCAGTATTGGAGTAACATAACTCTTCTTCACAGGCCCATTTTTCCCTAATAAGTTCTTTAGAAGATAACGTTTCCTGGAAAGAACTATGTTATTTAAACCTATTTATACGGAAAATAGAGTCAAGGTTCTGAGACTGTTGTTTTAGTAAGTTCAGTTAGTCCTTTCCAGGGAATTTCCTAGGAAATTATTTGGAAATTCTTGTGAAATTATTTTCAGTTTATGGATCTGTAAAATTTTATTCGATCAAATATTGTATTTAGAGGAATTTTCATCAATGAGATAATGTACCATTGTTTGATTTTACCTTTAATTTGTCTAGATCACCCAAAAAAGCAATTTATATGTGATTATTTGATCTAGAAACTGTATCATTTGCATTTACAAATTAACTCTGTCGCAATATACTGTATATTGCTTTTGCAATATGAAATAACATATATAAAGACAGAAGATTTTATCCATATTGTCCACCCCTAGAACCCAGCCACCTTACCTGTAGTGCCAATGACCTTCATCTGCATCAGTCTCAGCCAGCAAAGGCCGATGTGTCTAATTGAGGAAAACCAGTGACATAATTACAACACATCTCTATTGCTCCCAAGGCAATCGCAGTGTCCATTCACACTAGTTGTGCAGTTGTCAGACCTCTTTATGTGTGGCCTTACCTAAGCATTCGTTATCTCTGACATGTTGCAATTAGCTGTGTCCACCGTGATGATATTGATGACGCACGCAGATGGAGAAGGCTGTGCGTTTTCGTCGCTCATCCACCTGCAGACACAAGCAAATTGTGCACATGCACACACATGCACCAAGACACAAATAACACACACAAACTGTGCTGTCATTTTGTGGGCAGTAACTGCACTGGATGATGGGTCTTTCTTTCTCCCACTGTGTGCAGTTCCATTTATATCTCCCTCCAAAACCACCTCATCCATCCATCTCTGACCTCCCTCCTCACTGTCTTCTACTCTGTCACTTTCCTTTCTCAGCCAACATGCAATAAGTCCAGCAGCCTGGTGTTGGTGAAATGAAAAAGCACTTTATAACTTGGGCAAATTAAATTTTGTTTCTGTGTGTGTGTGTGTGTGTGTGTGTGTGTGTGTGCGCGCGTGCGCATGCATCTGGTTTAGTGGCGTGTGTGTGTGAGCAAATGGGGGATGGTGGGGGGAAGTTAAAAGAGAGGGAGATTCACTCGGTTCCTTTTCCATTATCGCCTCATTACAAAACTGTGGGGTTCTCCGAGTGTACGGATGAACTGCAGCGAGTATTCCATTTGAAAATGGAACTAATGCCCTGACTCAGACTACAAATTACTCTGCAGATTCTCATCACTGCTGCCTAGCAGCCAGATTTGAACCAGTGAACACTGGCCTGTTGGACAAGTTCACATTCTTGTCTTGTTTCAGGATGTTCTGACATTTGATACTTGCAGGAAAAAGTAGACAACCTTCAGACTATGTCCCAGTCCAGTTAGGATACAGCTCTATATGTGTAGTTTTATAGTCTGTTGCATTTTTCTGATGCAGTGCTCCTATCTCTCTCTCTCTCTCACTCACTCACTCACTCACTCACTCATTGTTAATTTGGCCACAGTGTTGGCGATCATTAGGCAAATGCGCATTGTTGCCAGTATTGTGGTGATTTATATGTGTATTTATTTGGTCATTCATTTTTTTTTTTTCAAAGCTGACATTCTGAACAGTGTGTGCCATTGGTTGCAGTTGTCAGTCAGATATTTTAATAATTAGCTCTGTGCTTATTTATTTCCACGCTGTATCTATTCTTTTCTGCAGTAGGGACCCAATTTTCCCCACAGGGATCATTAGTTTAATCTAATCTCATCAAATAGATCCATTTAGAACCAAGGTATTTAGTAATAAACTGTTTTGGGCTCATCATATGTTTTTCAGTAGTAATAGGCAGTGTGGAATAAACACAGTGAACGAATTGCCATCCATAAAATGGTCAACCATTTTACTGTGTGCTAAATAATCATGGAGTGCACATTTTCTCCTTAAAGTTAAGGAGAAAACTCTCCTCCATCTCAGGTACTTTTGCTCACACCAAAGTACAAGTGATTTTACCACCCAGACTGCCTTCTTAGTTCCTTCACATGCTCCACTGGAAGCAGCAGGAGGACCAGAACGTAGGAGGTAGAGTGTGAGAAAGACAATGAATAACACAGAGGAAGGCGAGTTAAAGTGCACGACTGCAAGAGAGAGCAAGAGGATGATAATCTCAAGATAAAGACAACTGAAAAGGGTGCTAGAGTCAGGCAGAAAGAGAAAGTGATGGAAAAGTGTATAGCAGAGTGGAGCAAAGATAAGGACAGAGACAGACAATGAGGTGGTGAGGAAGGTAGGCAGGTATGGAGTGAGGCAGGAAAAAATGGAGGAAAATGGGGAAGGAGAAAGGGATGGGCAAGAGGGAACAACACTAAAATTCTGATTGGGTCAGAGACTTTTGACACGGGGGATTGGCTGTGGGGAGTTAGCAGGTGATTTATAGGTAGGTGGCTGGGCGCTCACAGTCAAAGGAGCCTTATTCATTCCTCCCCTAATCTAACTCACACCAGCCAGACGTGCTTAAGGTAATGGGCACAGCTAGCTGTCTGCAAGGCCACCGGCACCGACTCAGCCAGGCAAGACCACTGCATATCGAGGAAAGGAGAGGAGGAATGAAACCATATGAAAAAAAGAGACAAGATTATTTTTAAAGTCAAAAGTGGTCCAAAATTTGTAAAATGTTCCATATGAATGTCATTTACATGTACAAATGCAGTGCATCTCCTGTAACAGATCTTTAAATCGTATTTTGATGTATACAGTGGGGCAAAAAAGTATTTAGTCAGCCACCAATTGTGCAAGTTCTCCCACTTAAAAGATGAGAGAGGTCTCCAATTTTCATCATAGGTATACCTCAACTATGAGAGACAAAATGAGAAAAAAAATCCAGGAAATCACATTGTAGGATTTTTAAAGAATTTATTTGCAAATTATGGTGGAAAATAAGTATTTGGTCAATAACAAAAGTTCATCTCAGTACTTTGTTATATACCCTTTGTTGGCAATGACAGAGGTCAAACGTTTTCTGTAAGTCTTCACAAGGTTTTCACACACTGTTGCTGGTATTTTGGCCCATTCCTCCATGCAGATCTCCTCTAGAGCAGTGATGTTTTGGGGCTGTCGCTGGGCAACACGGACTTTCAACTCCCTCCAAAGATTTTCTATGGGGTTGAGATCTGGAGACTGGCTAGGCCACTCCAGGACCTTGAAATGCTTCTTACGAAGCCACTCCTTCGTTGCCCGGGCGGTGTGTTTGGGATCATTGTCATGCTGAAAGACCCAGCCACGTCTCATCTTCAATGCCCTTGCTGATGGAAGGAGGTTTTCACTCAAAATCTCACGATACATGGCCCCATTCATTCTTTCCTTTACACGGATCAGTCGTCCTGGTCCCTTTGCAGAAAAACAGCCCCAAAGCATGATGTTTCCACCCCCATGCTTCACAGTAGGTATGGTGTTCTTTGGATGCAACTCAGCATTCTTTCTCCTCCAAACACGACAAGTTGAGTTTTTACCAAAAAGTTCTATTTTGGTTTCATCTGACATTCTCCCAATCCTCTTCTGGATCATCCAATGCTCTCTAGCAAACTTCAGACGGGCTTGGACATGTACTGGCTTAAGCAGGGGGACACATCTGGCACTGCAGGATGTGAGTCCCTGGCGGCGTAGTGTGTTACTGATGGTAGCCTTTGTTACTTTGGTCCCAGCTCTCTGCAGGTCATTCACTAGGTCCCCCCGTGTGGTTCTGGGATTTTTGCTCACCGTTCTCGTGATCATTTTGACCCCACGGGGTGAGATCTTGCGTGGAGCCCCAGATCGAGGGAGATTATCAGTGGTCTTGTATGTCTTCCATTTTCTAATAATTGCTCCCACAGTTGATTTCTTCACACCAAGCTGCTTACCTATTGCAGATTCAGTCTTCCCAGCCTGGTGCAGGTCTACAATTTTGTTTCTGGTGTCCTTTGACAGCTCTTTGGTCTTGGCCATAGTGGAGTTTGGAGTCTGACTGTTTGAGGTTGTGGACAGGTGTCTTTTATNGGATCATTGTCATGCTGAAAGACCCAGCCACGTCTCATCTTCAATGCCCTTGCTGATGGAAGGAGGTTTTCACTCAAAATCTCACGATACATGGCCCCATTCATTCTTTCCTTTACACGGATCAGTCGTCCTGGTCCCTTTGCAGAAAAACAGCCCCAAAGCATGATGTTTCCACCCCCATGCTTCACAGTAGGTATGGTGTTCTTTGGATGCAACTCAGCATTCTTTCTCCTCCAAACACGACAAGTTGAGTTTTTACCAAAAAGTTCTATTTTGGTTTCATCTGACCATATGACATTCTCCCAATCCTCTTCTGGATCATCCAAATGCTCTCTAGCAAACTTCAGACGGGCCTGGACATGTACTGGCTTAAGCAGGGGGACACGACGGCACTGCAGGATTTGAGTCCCTGGCGGCGTAGTGTGTTACTGATGGTAGCCTTTGTTACTTTGCTGCCAGCTCTCTGCAGGTCATTCACTAGGTCCCCCCGTGTGGTTCTGGGATTTTTGCTCACCGTTCTCGTGATCATTTTGACCCCACGGGGTGAGATCTTGCGTGGAGCCCCAGATCGAGGGAGATTATCAGTGGTCTTGTATGTCTTCCATTTTCTAATAATTGCTCCCACAGTTGATTTCTTCACACCAAGCTGCTTACCTATTGCAGATTCAGTCTTCCCAGCCTGGTGCAGGTCTACAATTTTGTTTCTGGTGTCCTTTGACAGCTCTTTGGTCTTGGCCATAGTGGAGTTTGGAGTCTGACTGTTTGAGGTTGTGGACAGGTGTCTTTTATACTAATAACGAGTTCAAACAGGTGCCATTAATACAGGTAACGAGTGGAGGACAGAGGAGCCTCTTAAAGAAGAAGTTACAGGTCTGTGAGAGCCAGAAATCTTGCTTGTTTGTAGGTGACCAAATACTTATTTTACCGAGGAATTTACCAATTAATTCATTAAAAATCCTACAATGTGATTTCCTGGATTCTTTCCCCCCATTCTGTCTCTCATAGTTGAAGTGTACCTATGATGAAAATTACAGGCCTCCCTCATCTTTTTAAGTGGGAGAACTTGCACAATTGGTGGCTGACTAAATACTTTTTTGCCCCACTGTATATNGCATTACAGAGACTCTCGTATGAACCACAGAGTAAACGCTGCCTGTTGAGCGTACGGACCTGATGACAGGCAGCAGCGGACCGAAGGTTTCCTCCTGCGTGCAGAGCATCTCCGTGGTCTTCCATTTTCTAATAATTGCTCCCACAGTTGATTTCTTCACACCAAGCTGCTTACCTATTGCAGATTCAGTCTTCCCAGCCTGGTGCAGGTCTACAATTTTGTTTCTGGTGTCCTTTGACAGCTCTTTGGTCTTGGCCATAGTGGAGTTTGGAGTCTGACTGTTTGAGGTTGTGGACAGGTGTCTTTTATACTAATAACGAGTTCAAACAGGTGCCATTAACACAGGTAACGAGTGGAGGATAGAGGAGCCTCTTAAAGAAGAAGTTACAGGTCTGTGAGAACCAGAAATCTTGCTTGTTTGCAGGTGACCAAATACTTATTTTACCGAGGAATTTACCAATTAATTCATAAAAAATCCTACAATGTGATTTCCTGGATTCTTTCCCCCCATTCTGTCTCTCATAGTTGAAGTGTACCTATGATGAAAATTACAGGCCTCCCTCATCTTTTTAAGTGGGAGAACTTGCACAATTGGTGGCTGACTAAATACTTTTTTGCCCCACTGTATATAAAATGTGTTTTGTGCAGAAGAGAGGTAAGAGCTGGACAGGAGAGCAGAGAGGTGATCAAGGAGAATGGCTCAGGAGAGAGGGAACTAATTTGAAGAATGTAGGGTTTAGTTGGAAGAGGGAGAGGGAAAGAGAGATATCAAAGGTGGATAGATAATCAGAGTTGGAGGAGGAATCATGGTAGGAGAGGTTGGTCATAGATGAATGCAGTGAGAGAGGGATTTGCAGTTAGAGATGCATGCAGGGTGTAGAAAGGATGTCAGGGGTTTAATTCAGCAGCTGAGATCTCATAAATGATGATTCTCTGGCTTTTTTATTGGAGCCTTTCACTTTAGTTCGGTGTGTATCTGTTCACCTGATTGAAGAGGTTGACTAAAGAAGTCCCACTGTTTTTTTTATCTTTGTTCTGTTTTCTTCCCTTTTCCTACTTGCTCTCCATTTGTCCTCTTGTTTGTTTGATTTGCTTCCTGCCAGAAGGACAGACAATATTCTGGATGAGCCCAGTGCTGATAAATTGATGCCAGCGGCCACCCTGTAGCGCATTCTCTTGTTCAGAGTGGCAGATCATTTTGTGCCACAGAGAGTGTGTGAGAGGAAGAGAGAGAGAGAGATGTTTGCTGCCTGTCTGTCTTTGCTTGTGGCATCTGTGATTGCAACAGCGAGCCATTTGCATCGATTCACTTCAGAGAAAGTCTGGCATCTGGGTGGTTACTTTGTCCAAATACTGCTGGAGAGACAAACCACACATGCACGGATGCAAACACACATGCCTCACAGCCATAGCCTACATACAGTACAATGTACATACGTTTTTGTAGTCCCTTTTATGACAATACCTTTCCTAAAACCAATTAATTTTCTTGATATTCCTATGAACCCAGCAGTTTTTATGTTTTTAACAGGCTGTGGGAGACAATAATAGATCTGCAATTTAGGGCTCGCAGTCAGAGATGAAGCTTCGATTTCGATTACTTTGATTTCAGAAGGCCAGAACAGTATCACTGTCTGAATATTATTTATTGCACAGCAGTGCTCATTATACAGATTCTCAAGTGAAAAATAAGTCTAAGTCACAACAATAGAGCTGATAATAAATTCACGTCTCCATTGTCTTCTTAATTATGATTTAACACAATTAACAACTAGAGATTGCACTAACACGTTGCCTCTGTGTAGACAAATTATTGGGCTTAATCATTTATAGCTGTGTGTGATTCATATTTTACAATCTGTGATTTACACATTTGATAAATCATGTGTGGAAACACATTTAGGAATTTGCATTTGGATCGCAATCCTAATTTTTGGATATCTTGTAAATTGCCCTGCAGACCATTGTGTGAAGTCAGTAAAAGATAGTTTGTACATCATCCGAATGTACTCTTTTGCAAATTTTGGTGACTGATAGGTGAATACTATAATAATATTTCACAATAATATAATCTGTGCTGGAGCAAATCCAAATGATAAAACAGAACTGATTGTAGCTCAAAAAAGAAATAATATTACTCATGTACTTGTCAGCTATGTCTAAGCTGCTCTCTGTAGACTGAATGTAGTTAGGAAGACTATGGAAAAGAGCCTTTTTATTTTCGCTGTTTCCAAAAACCTGGCAGTATTTTGAAGGGCTTCCTGCCTCTGTGTCATGCATTATGAAAAGCATATCTCATTGAGTATTATCTCTTGGGTCCACTTATAAAGCTCTATGTATTGAAGTATTACCAAAGAAGCAATTAGGAATTTATAAAGAAAAAAAAGGTTACAGTTAAGGTTAAGGTTTTATCTTACATTACTTTTACAACACAGATATATCATACTCCTGACCCAAAAAGAACTGTTTAGGAACTCATACAGCGATTAAAAAACATGGGAAGGCACTTCCCAACTTATATTATGATCTACTTAATGTGGGGCTACCACGAGTGGGAGGGCATTAAAAGTCACTACCTTGTAAAAAAACAAAACAAAAAAAAAAACCCTGAATAAAAACCTCACCACCATTCCATTACCCAAGCTTATTTAGTCAACCCTTCATTCTGCTTAAAGAAAGAGCAATAAGAGGCTGCAGAATATACTGTATGGGCAAAAAGAAAGTGCAACATTTCCCCCCACTCGGAAAGAAAAGGGGAAAGTTTTTCTTATGTGTCCCATGGAATCTCTGTATATTTTAGAGAGATAAGAGATATTTTGAATGGCCCCAGTGCTGTTCTTTCAGTGCAGGACAAAGGCCTTCTGACTGTCCAGTTAATGTACTCTCCTGCTCTTCCCTCCACCCTCTTCTGCAATGATCAATGTACTTCAAACGTCCCCAACAAGTCCTCTGAATGAAATGACAAAATACATTGTTCATCCATGCCCTCTAGAATGACAAACAGAAGCGTTTTCTGATCTGACACCCCAAAATGACATAATTTGTCTGTGCTTTCCAAAACTGTTACAAATCACTGTTTAAAAATACATCCATTTTATGATATGACAAAGCTATGGTTAAGGTTTGGTTTGATTTAGGCACAAAGACGACTTTGTTAGGTTTTGGGAAAGGACTAAAATAAGTTGTGGTTTGGGTTAAAGTAGCTACTTTGTTGAGGTTAGGTGACCTTTACAATCATGATCATGCTTTCAAAAAGACAATGTTGATTGTCAGTTGGAAACGTGAAAGAAACACCTCTTCCGTGTTACATTACAATATTTTGTTGACCCATCCATCCACCCCAACCTCCTCCCTATGTTGACTTTGATGTTCTATAACAACGTCACCCTACTTCTTCCTTTGCTCCTGTCATAATTGCTATGGCTGCTCGGAGGTTTTGTCACTTGAACATAAGCATATGTCATTTTGGGGCACCTTTCTGAAACAACTGATGCCATCTGTCTTCTTGGGAGGATAGTGTCAGTATCCTTACAGTCACTTAGGGCATTTTCACACCTATAGTTCGTTTGCTCTGGTCCGAATCAGTTGATCAGTTTGTAGACTTGGAGCATTTTCCCCTTGGAAAAATCCTAAAAGCATCAATGCAAACCATGTGAGAACGTTCACTCCGCTTATTGGTCAGATGTCTGTGGGGGTGTTACACACTCTGGTACAGTAGATGGCAGCATGCACCATTTATGTTGGTTTGTAGTCCGCCAGTAAAACCAAAGAAGAAGAAGAAAGTAAATACAGTGTTCTGAAGTAGTGCATAGTATTTCTGTGAGAGAAACATTGCGGGTTTGTTCTCCAGCTAGCAGCTACTATTAGAAACAGTTTGCGGGCCCTGCCGCATCACAGAATGCAAAGCTCATCTGGCTACAGGAGCCGTTTAGCTCAAACTTGTGGAGTACCCCTTGTAGTTGGGTCAGATCGAGGTCGGATTGTGGTATTCCTTACATACCACAATAGTCTATTCTCAGCCACTGAGCAGTTTATTGCAGCTGTGGGGTTCAGTTTTTCCACTTGTGTTGACCAAGCACTATTAATTAATTTCCTGAACTCAGGTCGATTAAGACCGTCAACCTTACAATACACAAACCTTTCTATAATCTTTCCTTCCTCTAAGACACAGTACAGTAACTACAGTATTTGTGCTTTTCTGTATTTGTCAAGCCAATATTCCTCCTACTGGATATCCCAGGAATGCGTTGACTCTGCCAATCATTTAATGTGTGTTGAAGGCTCATGTATCAGCCTTTAATGTGAAAACTATATGCTCACCTTATGTACACATATAGTGACAAGCATTAAGTATTACTGACATAATCAAACAAACACTAAAAACCTTTTATGTGTAAGCCTTGCAATGAAGGTAATGAATCTGTTGTGTTTTTGTTAATAATAAACTTTAGAGGATTTAATGATTAGCGAGCACCCTGCAGAGAAAAAGCTGACAAGCTAGACAAAAGCAAAGATGCATTAGGTTTATATCCAGGCAAGTTGGCTTAGATGCTTTTGTACCTATTTTCTTTTCTCATTTTTCTGCCTCATTATGAGAGACAAATTTTCTGTACCACCGTGAAAGAGAGAGGCTTGATGCAGATGGGGCCTTGTTTGATAGTGAGCCATGAAGCTCAAAGAAGTCATTTCAAAACTTGTATTCCTTGGCATCCATATCATAGGAAGACGAGGGAAGCAAAAGGGGGGTAGGAGAACAGGGAGGAAGCCGAATAAGTTTAGCTTTAGGGTCATGTCACTTGTTCAACACACAGAGGACAATGTCACATTTTCAAGACGGTGAAAAGATTAAAAATGACTCACTGTTTCCCCCTTTAAAAAAACATATATGCTACAGAATCTACTTTAGAAATCATTGTTGTTGATTCATATCTTATTATAATAAAACTGCTGTAGAATCAAATCAACATTCAGGCACCTTAAGTTTGAAAGTTAAAGGTGTGTTTCTGCCTAAATTACTGACAGGTTAGTCTACTCAGTTTTAACCAGCATACAATTCGACAATCCTAATTTACATAATCGTATGATTTACATCCTGACTAGCAGACACTGGCTTATTTTTAGCGAAAGCATCTCCTCTCATCCTCTTCTCCACAATTAGATGAGCAAGTAAAATGTATTTACTGTATAAGTATCTTTTTCTGGGTCATAGATAAAAAGTGATGGTGGCCAATTAAACAAGACATGATTTTTGGATTACTGCTTCTTCGACATAAAACTGTTGAATATAACCATAAAAAGATCTCACAAGAGAAATAGGGCAATAGTTTCAGGTCTGGCTGAGTCAACGTTCCACATTTAGGAGAAGTGATACAATTTAATTAATTTGATTAATCTCATTAATTTTTACCTTAAGGCTCTCTATCTGCTGGCTGCAAAACTTATCTGACATCAGACTTATCAGGTGTCATTTTGGTAAAATGATTAATCACGGAAATTACAAGAAAAGGGTACAGATGAAGATGTTGTGTGCATGAGTGTAAGGTTGTGTGTGTTGTTGAATCTTAAATACTTACTGGCCAGTTTACTGCTTGAATAATCATATGCCAAAGGTCTACCATTGCTGAGAGTTGCATGGTGCAGTGTTGCACCATGTCCTATTTTCAGACATGTAGTGAGTATTATTATTATCACAGCCATGGCATCCTTCACAACCCAAGGGGCTCCCAAGTACACAGCACATTCCATTACCTCCCTCAGCGCTGGCACACTATCCATGTTTCCCCATAGAGCACGCTGCCGATGCGTTAGCCTGCCTGAGTGTAACCTAGCCGGCCCGCTATCGCTCATCTCATCCGTTACACTCTGCTCCCATTCAATCAGAGCCCCACGCCTCAGAGGAGCTGCAGATAAAATTCTCATTATCTTAGCTCACAGAATTAAAGGGACCAGGACTGAGGGGGGCATACACATACACACACACACACACACACACACACACACACACACACACACACACACACACACACACACACACACTCGCTCTCTCAAGAATGCAAATCTCACACAAAAAAGTACAGTAGACTGTTATCTCACTCATGCACACACATACATACATGCTCCAAACAGGGACTTCTAACTCATGCTGAGTCTCTTATGCTAATTTGTGCACCAAGGGAGGCTTTATTGCAGGAACAGTTTGTTTCCATCTCAGTGCTCTCCTAAGGAAAGTCTGCTTCAAATAGATTCTAACAAAAATCTCTGCAGTGGTACTTTCAGGCTGTTTGTGTTTCTCTTTATGTGTGTGTATATGTGTGTGTGTGTATTTGTGTCTGAGACCATTATCCAAATTTGTGTTCACAGCAGTTTTCACTGTGACACTGTACTCTGCTGTGAGCAAGTAATTTTGTGCTCCCTATCACCACCCATAAACCTATGTGCTTGCCAAAGTCTGTGAGACAGCGAGTGTGTATGTGTGTTTGTTAGTGTGTGTGTGTGTGTGTGTGTGTGTCTGTGTGTGTGTGTGGGTGTGAATGAAATCCAGACAGCATTTTTTTTCATTTCACTTTATACGTGTCAGGTTATCTCTGTAAGGGAAAGTTAGTGTTTTGAGATATTGTTTGTGTGCACAGATATCTCACATTATGTCCGTGTTTGTGAGACCAAATATCTGCATCGGTATTCGTTCCACAGAGCCTGTGTGTGACCCACAGAGTGAGTGTGAGTCCCACACGTGTGCAAGTGGATCGGCTATAGAGTGTGTGAGTGAGAACGTCACCAGGGGAAATTTCTGCAGCACATGGAAACCCCATTGTTTATTCATGCTTTCTAAATTGAAGTGTGCATCCCTGTATTCTCTAGGCTGTGCTCTCTGGTGTATAACAGACAGTGAAGGAGGGAGCGAGAAAGGCAAAGGAGGGGGAGAGACAGAGAGCCCTCTTGAATCAGATTTTCTTTCTTAAAGGCCTACTCCAGTAACTGGTATTCAATAGAGAAGAAGATAATGAGAATCATTTGTCCATATTAAAAGGTGATTCAGATAAGTTCCCTCTACTCCAAATAAGAATCCAATCCAGGCTCCAATTCAGACCTGCTGGTCCTTATTTTCTTATAAGCCCTCTATAGCTGCAGGTATTGGATTGACACATATCTCAATAGCAATCTGAGTTAGATTCTGCATCGGAGTGCTTTTTCTCATGACCCCTCTTTCCAGAATGTTACATGATATTGATTGTTTCCATTTACGATCGTATCAATGTCTTGCCTTCCATTGTCTCTCTCCCACGTCATCTCCTGAATTGTCAATATTCATGCTGCGCCAAGCCCTTGAATTCAAGTCGGGCTTTTTTCCACTTGAATGTTCAATCAATTGATGATGGCTGCACTCATCAGCGGTTCAGCGGTAGAGCTTTCAGAAGGTGTTAAGTGATGAAAATGTTCATCGGAATACCATAATATGATAAGGGTTATAAACATCGTTTGGTGTGACAGGGAAGCAGACTTGCCTCGTATACTGTGTAGAATGCAAATCAGGTGCTTATGATGAATGCCTTTGTTACCGTAGCTGACTTTGAATTGAATAAATCAGCATCAGCGTAATTGAAAAGCATTGCTTTCACCTGGGGATGCCAAGGGCTTTAAAATATTTGTACCACACTATCTACTGAAGGCACAGCAAGGACAAATTGTTCTCTTTGGCAAGGCACCCTTAAACCCTCCTCACATCCTCCCATTCCTCTATTCATTAAAACCGAAGTAGGTCACCTACAAAATGGCCGCCACTTGGCCACCCTCTCTGTCCCCCTTCCTGTCAGCATATGTTTCTCTCAGTCCTCAGCCAACAAGAGGCTCCTGAATAATACACTCAAACAAAGACACCCTAAAGACAGACAGGCAGGAGATTTATTGCCCATATTTGATGCTCTTTTCAATATGCATTCCTCAGCCAATTTTCCTTTGCGCCGCCTTTAATTACCTGTCTTAATAGGATCCCTGTAAGAGTGGCAGGATGTCTTCACTAATGTCTACTTTAGAATGAAGGGATAATTACACATCCATGAAATACGCAGAGATGCCTTTCAAAAGCAAGAGGAGAGGAGTGCAGCGAGGGGGGCGGTAGGATGGCGAACGCGTTCTCTTTTTTTGTCCTCACAATTTGCATTGTCCAATTTGCTGAGCATAGCTTTTAATTAGGTAAGTCATATTGCCATTGTTTTGTTCTGTGGTGTCTGCTTTTGGATTTGTGCATTTCTGTGTGATTTTGTAAGTCTTTTAATTTTGTGTATGTGTGTGCGTGTCGATTTGTTTGTGTTTGTGAGTGTCTCCGTGTGTGTGCCTATGTGCTATTGAGGATCTCTTGTGGCTCTTTGTTCCCCTCAAGCAATAACCTAAATTCAGACTAGCAGAAACATGGCGCACAGGCCCTCGTGTTCATGTTTGTTTGTTTATTAATTTTTATTTTATTGATATTTACCACTTTAACCCAATTTCCATGTGCTTAAACTGTGTCCACTATAATATAAAGCGCCCACACATGGCACACTACAACGATATGCTCAGGAAGAATGGTGTAGCTAATTCATGTGACCATATGGACTTTCTTTCTCATTCTTTATATGCAATGTACGTTATCAATATGATCTCATACTCAGATCTCTGATATAAACTGTCTTCAAATTGCACACTTCGATGAAATGAGGTGGTCCATAAAGTCAGACACCACCAAAGGGAAGTCTGAAGCACAGCGGTAGGGCTCTGGTGAAACAGGAAGACAGAGGCAGTCTGTTGCCCTCATCCTGACACATTCTGGTTCTGTCATGGCTGTGACAAGCCCCAAACCCGCTTGCCGGTGTGATCAGACCATGACAGGCCTGACCTCTGTCTGACTGCTCTTCCCACTGGCAGGTTGACTGACTGACTGACTGCCCGCCCACCCTCTGAAACTTACTTTACCTTTGTTTATATACGCCAGTACACTCCCACATTCAGCAACACAGCTTGCAGAAATGCTAGGTGTGTACCCGTCAATGCATACAATATAGTGTGTAGGCTACTGTATGTTTCTTTCTATTTTCTACATTAGATTAAATGTAAATAAGGCATAGTGAGTATTTAAATAAATGGGGAAAAAAAACAGGCATGACCTGCATGGAAATATTTACACATACAATAATACAAAATCAGAGATAAGAATGTTTTCATTGTAAGTCATTTCTCACCCTTGGAAAAAAATGCATAATCACACTGTCCTCCCTGCATATACTCTACATTAACACACAGATTTAACGTAACCAGCCGGCCTGCAGACAGGTGCCATGTTCCTCATGCAGCATGAGTATGTATAAGACACTGTTGTAGCAGTCAAACGATTTGCATAAAAGATGATGGCCGCATAACGTAAGGATGATTTGCAATGCATAGGCAGTATATGAAGGTTGCATGCTTCATCTTTCCTCAGCACACTCAATCGCACTCTCTCATTCTCTTATGTAGTCTTATATCCCTGTCTCTCCCTCTTTCTCCTTTTCTCTCTAACATGTTAATAGTGACAGAACAGATCGACAGGAGATTTAGTCTTGAAATTCATTGTTTTGTTACATTTTACAGGTGTTGCACCTTGCATGCAGTGTCATGACTCTCTCCTGGCTAGTTGTGGAAGTAGGGAGTGTTTTTTTTTCTTTCTTCCTCTGGGCAAATCTGAAAGGAAGTAGTTTATAAATAAAGAGTAGTAGAGAGGATCATTTGCAGTGTTCACTGGGGCTGCTGGCGGGACAGCTGGTAATTCACAATAAATTGGAGCCTGAAGAAAGCCAGCTGCCCTGCAGGGGATGGGGAAATGTGCATGAAAAAAAATGAATGGGAAAGCGCGTGTACACCTGTTATTATGTATGTATGTGTGTGTGACCGAAAGTCCTCAGTGGTCCTCTGGGAAAGTGCCTAATCCGAGCTCCGAATTATCAGGAGTGGATGCACACTGAGGTGGAAGTGTGTGCGAGTGTCTCAGTTTGCTGGGGTTTGATTTCTACTTTAGATGTATTGATTCTGTCAGCACTCCAGAGGCACGCAGAGACTTGCTAGGATCACACCTCAGCTTTACAAAATAATCGTCTGTATGTGGAGCCTTTGCTCAGTGGCATCAGTGACTGTGAAGCTCTCTGTTGAATGTATATGCACAAATACCAATACACATGAACACTCTTGAAACACCCCTATAACTCCTCTTTGGTATACACAGTTATTAAATATATGTAGTTACATGGGTGAGTGTCTAATTTTCTTATCCTGCTAGTCTTTATTATTATACTATATTTGTCAAAATAAATGCTCACCAATGGCTTCACAATTTCCAAAGTACCTAATTTAGAGTCATAAAGAGGTCAGACGTCCCAGAACTTCCTCCACAATTGCGTGGTATAGCTGCAGTTATACAACAATTAGTTCTGAGCACACATTGTTGGTTGAGTGCTTACAATCACAGTATGCTGTAGCACTGATACCTGACAACTTGAGTGGTATCACTCCCCTTTGCTTACCTTTTAATTAATAGAATTCTTCAGACTTGCCACATCTTTTCTGTTAGAGAGAAACAACCAAGAAACTATATAAATCTAACAGATTTATAAATCTAACAGAAGAGAATAAGCCAAAGGCAGAGGAAGGATATGAGCCTTTTAAAAGCCACTTCTAAAATTAGCCTGTTAATAGACATGCAACAGTATCAGAGCTGGACTTGCAGGGACACAAATGGATGATGTTGCTAAGCATCAGGGAGCTTTTTTTCTCAGCAGATGAACTAAATAAATGTGTCAAAGGAAATCCTAATTTCCTGTCTTTGTTTGGGTAAATGGAATTTTCAGGGGTGGAATGTAACTTAGTAGAAGTAAATTTACTATTGTACTGTTTTTTTAAATTTACTATTTAGTATTTTAGTATTAGATTTTGAGGTAGTTGTACTTTACTTGAGTAGTCACATTTTATGCTACTTTATACTTCATATACTCCATTTCAGACAGACATATTGTACTTTCTCCATTTAAAAGTTGCAGTTACTAGTTACTTTTCGGATGAAGATTTTACCTAAAAAACAAAAACAAAAAAACCCCATATGTTTTTAAAATACAATGCACTGTTAAAGATTAAACCAGTGGTTCCCTACCTTTTTGGCTTGTGACCTTTTACAAAAGGCTGTGTCTAGTTGGGGCCCCCTTGTCACATTTTAGATGTGAATGAGTTGTTAGAAGTTCAACAAAAGAGAAATTTCTCTGCTAAACTTCTCAGATGGTTTCAGATGGCCCTATCTCTAGGTTCAGGACTGTAGAACTGTATATCAAGTAGTTAAAAGTACCTCCACCTTGACCAGCTCCAACAATCAAAGGCTGCTTATGCCATCAGTAGCAATTTAATGGGTAGGTTAATTTTGCTGCATAATGAGTACTTCTATTTTTGATACATTAAGTACACTTTGATACTTGTGTACTCATTTTGAATTTACTTTTACATGTAATGTATTATTTTTACATTAATTTATTTGTAATGTATTTGCACTTTTATTTAGGTAAAGAATCTGAATACATCTTCCACCACTGAAATGTTTAATTAATTAAAATTAATTAATTTCTTATTACAATTCAAAGATGCAGCATAGATGAATACTAGTATTATAAAACAGGACTCAGATTCAGTATGTTAGCAATAACAACAAATATTTTAGCTATTTTAATCCATTAGCAGCCAGGGGTTCTTCCCATCCTGACATAGCAAATCATTTGTTAATAAGAAAATACGTCAAATCATTGTCTCCATTTGGATCTAGGCCAGAAGGTTTTCTGTGGTTCTCCTTAGCAGCAGATGAGCTCCCTGTGGGAAACTAATTTAGTGCTCACACCGTACATAGACGGTCCCCCACCAGGCTGTCTATATTATTGGGTGTATTTTCTCTCCCTCACTCACTCTCTTTTCTCTCACATGCTTCAGCAGTCTCCAATCTGTCTCTTTCATTCTTCTCTTGCTTTTCGTCTTCTTTTGCAACTGTTCTCGTCATGGCATGTTGCATTCTCTTTATCTTTCTTACTATAAGTATTGTCAAAGCTATAATTATCAACACTTTTTTCTCCCCTTTTTCAAACTACAGTTTTTATGTCTTATCTCGTTTCATCCCTTCTTTATGTCTGTCTTCATCTCTCTGCTTCGTATTTTTCCGTCCTGCAGTAGCTCCACCCACCATCTCTCTCCCCGTTCCTCTCACTTACTCAGTAAGCAGCTTGGGTTTTAAACTCTAGGCTATGGCAATAGCACACTGCCCATCTGTCACGGTAGAGAGTTGCCATGAAATGGCCAACTCCTCAGCATCGCCGTCTGATCTTCTTATATGCTGTGAGCATGGCACTCACCCATCTCCCTCTGGGAAGAGTGGAAAAAAAATTCCCCTCCTCACCCTGTAAGGCAAAGAGAGACTGTCAGATTTAGACTGAGCAGTGAAGAGATGGGCATTCTCATCCTCTCAGGCTCATACTACAGGGGACAGTTTAAGGGAAGCAGGCAGCCCACGGTTATGGAATTATAAGAAAGACACCCAGCACATCAGGTTAAATCTTTGGCAGAGGATTATGGATAAACAGGAAGTGTTCCTTTGCCACAGCAACCAGTGCACAGTTTCATTTCCTGGCTGGCAGGCAAATGGAATAAACCCAACTCTAACCCATAAAGAACGACACCCATACATAAATAATCTCAAAGTACGCCCAGATACACATTCACACACACAAACACCCATTTCAATACAAGATGTGGCAAATTTCACTGCAGATAAACCACAGGGTTTGTCCCCATGTGAATAAATCTGACTGTTAACATATCCACCCTCAGCTGACGATTTATGGTTTATGACTTTAAAGTTTACTTCAACTCTCTGCTCACATCGCTAACAAAACATGATTGCCCACTCATGTGTGGCTTGACTGGAATAAACTGAAGTAGTTTCATGTGCATGTGGAGAAAATGCTTCCAAATCAGATTGGTGCCCTGATTTTTCTCCGTTGGATACAGTGCAGACACGATTCTCAGCTGGAATTCTGCAACAGTTTAATTAGATAATTATTCTGTCCCCACTTGTCCTACTTGCTTTTGTTCAATTTGAGTTGGCACCTGGGAAAGAATGGAAACAGGCTTGTGTGATAGGAGAAGGAAGCAGAAATTTAGGTGAGAGTGAGTCACATTAAATCAGAATGATCGGCGATGTGTCAGTCAGTAAATACGACAAAAGATAATTGCCTATTTGAGGTACAGAGAGTTCCCAGAGTAGAGTTGGCATGTTTGCCAAGGGCCCACTTTCAAATTTTCCATCATTGCAACCATACTCAGTGGCTTATTCATGAGCCTAATGTAATTGTGAGTGTAATTTGTTTGTCCTTAGAAAATGGATATAAACACATTCAGTTAGCTCTGAATCATGTTCAAATGGCATGCAGTAGTTTAGGGATCTAGGTAACATGGAACACTGGTAATGTGGCTTCAGCAAAATCACCACTTTGCTTTAGTATACTAGCAACACAAAAATTTCCCCATTTTTGAATAATTTGGTTCAAGCTGATATTTGCACAAGGTCAATAGTATCCCAGCTCCATGCTTTGGATGCCATTGACCTTTACATCAGGTTAAACTGTACATTGAATTCTACTATTAGGTACATTGCAAGTCTGCCCTGGAGATGCAGTCCTCATCTGTTGGCTGCTACATAATTTATAACACTTGTCTTTCTGTGAACTGTGGCTGCATCCGATGTGTAATCTAGGGAGGATCGATGCCTGACAGCTGAAGCTGGGACAGAATACCTGTCCCGTCTAACCTCAGATGTCCAGTGGGAAATACGGAGGAGACACTTTGAGACTGCAAATAAAATTTGTTGGCACCTTAATCAAAATGTCAGCCCGTTCCTCTCTGTCTGTCTCTCTGTCCTTCTATCCCTCCCTCTAATTCTCTGTAATAAAATTCTCTGCAATAAAATTGGGCATACTGTAAGTGACGCTTAGCACGTACACCTGAGAGTTGGACACAAGTATTAGTAGAAGTATCTGTATTGTATGTCACAAGCATGCAGCTTTAAGTAGCATAAAAGCTGCTTGTAGGTTATTTTGCATGTTATAGGTGACACACTTTCATTTTAAAGTGGTAGACCACTCAAGAGGAGGTGTATGGTGCCAGGCTATTAGTTATAAGGATGGTAGTTTTACGTCAGACATTACAACAGACAGTACAAACCTTGAGCAAATGGTCTGCCCAGATGACTTCTGTGTTTATTCACGGTTGAAAATGCAACTCGCACAATCATTTTGTAAGGACTGACCAAAGTTTGGTTATTTTTACTGTTCGTCTGGCAGTTTTGTCTGGCTTCATCAGTTGAAAACATGATAAACGACAACACTATCCAACATAATCCATACTTACACTGCTGCTTAGTCAAGAGTAAGCTGTGCCTTTGCCATAAATGCTGTCTTTCGACACAATAGCAGATGAGAACGCTTTTCGTTTGTAGCAGGATTTTCTGAACAAGATTTTGTATCTCGAAAGCCCCTTAATGCTTCCAGCCATGTCTATGTTTCAGCCCTTGTTGGCAGAGGGCTCGTACTCTTAGCTGCAGGCCACACCACAGTGCAGCCGTAATCTCCACAGTTGCCTGATCAGGCCCAGTTTCAAACACCACGTGCTAAGATGCTACTTACTCATTGCCAATTGTCTGTCCTGGATGCAGATCTTATGTGTGTGATGGAAATGACAAGAACATAGCCAGTAGGGTGCTGAATATTGTCTCCTTATACTTCGTGGGCCTGTAGTTATCAAAGTTTATAGTCAGGGGTCTGTACACTGTAACGGTACTCTTCCATCTCACTGCATGGAACTTATTTAGATAAATAAGATAATATATTGCACCAGGAGTTGCTGTGGCACTAAAAATTTAACAAGCAGCCCTCTCTGACTGAACAAATTTAACTAATAGCAGAAACAATTAATTTTATCATGATATTTATAAAGAAACTGTAAATGTTATGTGGATCGGTCAGGTCTGGGTGGTACCTGATCCAGGTAATAAGCTCAGTATCGCAGCCGATCCTGATCCAGCAGATTGGAATTGGTGCGTCCCTTGACTTGACTATTTATTTCTAGTGTTTTTTTATGATCATTTTTCCTTTAGTTGACAGTATACAGTCGAGACTCAGACAGTAAATGTGGGGAAGAGAGAAAGGAGGATGACATGCAACAAAGGTCCCTGGCTAATTTTCAAAACCCAGGACATTGCAGTTTATGTAGTACCCATTTTTAAAATTTATTTAGTCTCTTGTGATTCAGTAACAACCATACTTTGCAAGCAGTACTGCCCCTTAACCTTAGCTTTTACCTTCCAGTGTTACTGTAGCGAAGAGGGGTAACTGACCATGCCCTGTCTTACATATGTGCTCCCTCACTCTACCTCCTCTCCTTCTTGTCTCTTCTGGTTGTTCTGCTCTCCAGTCCTCCTTTCTCTCCCTCTAAGCTAAAGTTCCTCTCCTCCCTACTCTCTCCCTCTCTATCTCTCTCTTGTCTGCCATGCTTGGGTAGCTACTTGCGTTCCCATGGGGTGGTCCATCAGCCTGTGTTGCTGAGCCCTGACTGGACATCAGTGCCTGGATTCCTCACCAGTGGAGTTCAGGTATCATCTGTTAGCCCATCAGAGCCACAGTCGCCCCCCACAGTCCCACAGCCACGGACCCAGTGACTCAATAAGGAGATTGTGTCCTGGATCTGCTTTTTAGACACTACAAGCTCATGCCAATACCAAACCGAGGTAGATGAAGTCTGAAATAATTGCTGTTTGAAGGTGCATTCACTTTGGACTATTGGTAGCAGGTCAGTTCAGCTTTTATGAAAGAATTATTGCATGGGGTAAACAATGTAGAGGTGAAATGACGTGACATTATAGGGCTGTCAGTTAACATGGGGTAGACTATTTCCTTTGATGATGTGCAGTGCAGTGACCCAATTTCCCAATATATCATGCCACACTTCCCACACAAACACATATACACACACAACTTGTCATCCAGGTGAAATATGCACTAAGCCTTGATTTTAAATAGAAACTACCAACCAACCAACTATGTTGCAATTCATCTGCCACTGCACCCTGCTCTTGACCCAGAGCTAAAACCTAACAGGGTTGCCAATACTTATAACCTTACTGTATTAAAACAGCAGTGCAGGTGGAAATTCAAAATGAGCACTGTAGTAGAAAGGTCTTAATCAAAAGCTGCCCTTCCTCAGACCTTGTCTGGTACCTTGCACTTTTCCCACAGTGCGCATACCATCCTGCTGTGCCCAGCTCCCCTTGACCCACTAAATCCACAGAGGCAGCACTAACACACATCTGAAGGACTCTTGGATGTCTTTCACACTATTTGGCTGGGCTAAGCTGACCTTTTAGCTTAGGAGAAAGTGAAATGTGTCTCCTTGCTTGTCTGTCCAACATGCATGCACATTGTAATTATTTTATTTGGACAGTTCAAAATGGGTAGACACAAAATGTGTTCATGTCATATTTTGAAATAGTTCTGTATCTGATATTATCCATGTTGTCTCCTGATTGATTCCTACATGTTCTGGTAAAACATTCAACATGGTCCATCAATTTTATCAATTAGTATACTACATATCTGTCATTTTTGTTAAACCACCACATGCCGTTACACTCTGCCTATTAAAGGAATGTAGCAACGAAACAAATCACTTCAAAAAAATTGGAAATGATCCAAAGAAATACATTCTTTGCGCTTTTCTTTCCTCCCGCCATCCTGAAAAATTATATTTCATGCATGATAAGCTCCAGCAAATTATATTATGTTTGTATATCATCTGTTTCTTGCGTGTGCTCTGATCGCAATGACGGATAGCTCCTTAGGAATGCCAAGGCACTCTCTGCTCGCCTATTCTCCAGGCTAAGGGATTTTTCTAACAGATTCATCTGTGGGTGTCAGTTTGTTGGCATTGATTGGGCCTAACGGGCTTTACGTAGAGATAGAAGTTTGTTTGGTAAAATTGCAAATCCGGGCTGACAGTTTATGTTTACTGCTTGCTGAGGAAGAGTGCGAAGTGGTTTCCTTGGGGAAATGTAAACAAGAAGAAATCACGGAGGGTGTAATTTTCTCAAAGTCATTTACATCATTTTGACTTCACAAAACATTCATACTTCTCTAGATTTATCAGAGACTCTGCCCTAAAATGATACTCATCGTTCAGGAACCTTGTAATAATACATTTAGCTGTGCACATTCCAATCTTCAACCTCCTGAGATGAAAATGCTTCTTCCTTCAAAAATATCAGTGCATATCATTTCACCTGACTTAATGTGCGGACCTCAGCTCAATTAAGGGTGCATCCCATTTACCGCATTAACCACATAGTATACCTCCCTGCTTATGAGAGGTCATTAAAACATTCACCTTCACAGGTCAATAAAGATTTTAAAGCCCTGTAAGAATGCTGAAGGCTCACCACTCACTCACCCTGGGTTCCACGCACACATTCGTACCCAAACAACACAACACAGACACACTAAGGCAATTATACTGGCCTCGCTGGGATCGCAGTCAACCATTCCAGCTCCCAAAGGGAAGCTGTCCATTAGGCAAACAGGTTGATCTCATTAATACTGCTGGGATCAATGAAGTACATACAATTGGTGGCTTTAATGACTTGACTTCTCATCTGCAATGCAGTAAATGATGGCATATCTGATTTAAAGGCACAGGCTGCAGAAAATTTTGATTGAATCCCTCACACTGACAAGGGAGAAAAATAAAAAAGAACTCCCTCGCCTTCAAACGTCTCATCCATAATTCACTCAAACACTGTGTTGCAATGTACTTTTTATTTTTATTGCATTTTTTAATAATCGTTAACACTGATGAATGGCCTCCCATAAATATATTTAAGATTATGAGAAAATCATTGGATGTATTACAAATTTTTTTGATGACTTACAGTGTGGGGTTATCTTCTCGATGGTAATGCTGGAGTGCATTTTTCATCTCCCTGCACAAACCCAAATAATAACCATCACAGGATAATAAGCGGCTTTACAAGTTTTCTGTCTAGTGTAATATTAAAATTCTCAATATTGGCAGGATGAAGGACTGCAGGTTTGTGTGCACATGGGCACAGGAATCAGTGTGTGTTTATTCTTATTCATACCTCCTGTGACTATTTTTGTGCACTGATATAATATTAGAACAGATATGCATGTATGTATTTATTTTTCTCTCCTTTCTTTGTCTCAATTTCTCTCCCTCTCTCACCCACTTGCCCGCCCACCCGCCCTCTGCATACATGCCAAGTTGGCTTGCATAAGCCTGTGTGGGAACATAAATGTGTTCAGCCCCGCCAGGTTGTGACATCATGCTTCTTTGTTTGTTTTGCGTGGCTGGGCACTAATCAATCACCCCTACCTCTGTTGTCTAACCTTGGTGCAATTGCCACACTTCCCATGGGAGCCTTTCATTGATCTGAGGATATCAAAGAGAGATTGTGACACTCCCAAAAGGTCAAAGGCCATGAGCTTTGATCCACAAAAATGCAGATCATGTAGGGTGCTGAGTTGGGTCCATGATTCTCCGGCTGAAATCCATCTCACGTGTTAATTACCATTAGACTTTAGCAATGCACTTTTCCTTTTCTTACATTTGAACAGATTACGGAACAAACAATTCACCACAACTTGACGTAATAAATAACATGGTGCATTGCTCAATGTTAAACAGGTCCTATAAGGTCTATCACACATGAAGAATCCAACCCTGTTGGCAGACAAGATCTTGATATTGGATGATTCTGCAAGACCTCGAATTCAGTGTCGACGTTTCTTTATGTCCAATGTTGACGTTTTTAAAATTCTCGTTTTGTGCAGTATCTGCGCATGGCAGCTATGGTATAAGAATAGGGAAAGGTTGTGGTTGTGGCAAATAAACTATGGTCAGGGTATAGTTAGGATTTGGCAACTAAAATACAAAGATCAAACTCATGCATGAAAGTCAGACATGCTACATGCCCATCTTCCACCCTGAACTCCACTCTCTTCGGTACATTAAGGGCACACTACTTCCTGCATTGGCACCAAATATTGGCATTGAACATACATTGTGAGGTGCAGAGTTATCCAATATGGATAATACCAAGGGATACTTGGCGAGAAGAATCATATGTGGTTTCTGTCACTTTATGTCAGGGACAGAAAATTAGACTAATTGACACAAAAATGCCCCTTGAACTCAGTTTCAAGTTTTTTGTTTTTTTTTGCAATTCATGGCATGTAACACATTTTTTAGACAAAGGTAAACAAAATCTTTGAAATGAGACATTTTTCGTGGCTCCTCCTACTCATCTTAGAGCTCTCTTTCACAGTTTCGACTCCTGTCCAATGGGCCCGACAACCCCTGAGAAGAGACCCGGCTAATCTCTCCTCGAGTGCCAGCTCCCTCCTCTGTTCTCCTTCTGAAAAGATGCTGTTTATCTGGCCAAAGCCCTTCGCAGTGCCATTTGTGCTGTGGGGTGCTTATCGACCATGAGATAATTCAAAAAGCCCCTCAGCCAGCGTCTTGTTCATTAAAAGTTTCCTCAGACTTCTCTTCAAAAGTGCATCCATCTGTCTGGTAGTGGAGACGATGGAGGGGAATGTGAAGAGGGATGTGTGTGGGGAGGGGGTGTGGACATTATCTCTCTATCTGAGTCCTTGTGTTGTTCCCTTTGATTTAATTTCCTTTGACGCTCCTCCTCTCGTCCTGTTCGGATCCCTGATGGATTGGGTCTAGGCCCTTGGTTTAAGATTTGTTTCCCTCCTGCTTGAGTTGGCTCGTTATTTGATTAGCTTTGTTAAATCTGATCAAATAACGATGGTGGATGTTAAAAGGGTGTCTGTGACCCACATAGACAGTTCCACCACTAATTTGCTGCCGTTGACCTGACCAGTTTTTACAGTCAAAACTTTGACTTTAAGGATGTTCTTTGCATTAATTTCACTTAGATCCACTGGGTTACATTTGATTCCAGTGAACCAAGACGTCAAAGTGATCTAAACATTGGCTCTGACTTTAACAAGAAGTTCTAGTCCAGTGACTCAGTGAACTTTGAAAGGCTTGTTTTTTATGACCTTGAATTGGTGTTGAATTCTAATCCCAAACCGATATTTGTAGACACCAGTAAAACAAACACTGAGTAGCTTCCAAACTGACAGTACTTCAAACCACCAATTCAGATTAGCTGGGAGGAATGCTCAAGGGTAAAAAAAAAAAAAAAAGCGAGGAGAGGAGTTGAGAGATTTATGCTTTTCATGTGGCCATCTGTTTAATTTATCAATAAAGCTGTCAGGCCTCCACTAACCTGGGCGGGTGTGCCCTGGCATTAATCAACACACCAGCATCAATCTGTCGTCCAGAGCTGCCGGTCGGCACTACATTACATTGACCATAGCAAGGTTGTCCCTAAGCCAAAGTTTGATGACTGATGCCTATCTTGCTGAACAAGACACAATGAGGAAAACATTCACTCACAACTGTATCCATAGCAAGAGAAGGGCATAACAGAGACTGAAAGGCATGTTTGAATAGAGGGACTTCCTCCCTTGGTCCGCTGTGTTTTTTCTCCTGTTAACAAGCAGGTAATTATGGATAGTGGTTTGGGCCATCCGTCAGGGCCAGGCAGTGGGCAGATTGATACCAGCAGAGCCCCATCCTGTTTTCATCCCCTTGCTTTTAAGATCCTCAGGACGTGATTTGGGAAATGGCAAGCTCCAGCCCACTCATCCATCAATTTCCTGTTGTTTCCCCAGTGGAGAGAACCAACATGTCCCTCTCTGGGAAGACTGTGAGGCTCTAGGAGAAGTGGAAGAAATAGTCAAAATGGGAAAAGTGGGGAAGAAGGAGATGTATTGTGATAGAGTGTGCAGCACAGCCTCTGTGAAGGATTGAGGGCACAAAAGGGTGGTGTTGGTGATGATGATGATGCAAGAGGAGAGGGGGAGGTGAATACAGACTTAAACTTAATTATAAGATAATAACCAGTTGCAATTTGCTTTACTTAATTACTAGCAGTACAGTAGGACAGTAATGACTTCCTCTGTCTTTCATAAGTGGATTTGGCCCAAGTTGACAGTCTTCTAGTTAGTTGTTATTGAAATAATGTCCAAGGCACTGCTTTAAAAAAATAATTGGGCTGTCACACGGCTGTAGCCAGTGAGATGTAAAGCAATGGCCAATGTCAAGTTAATGTTTGTATGACAGGATAAGCTTCTTACCTGTCAAAGCGTTCATGTGAAAAACAATTAAGTCTCAGTGAGTCAGGAAACGAACACAGATTTGGCACAGTTTTCAATTAACAGAAAGCAAAATCTTATTACTGCCTTAACTCTACTGTTTTGGAGTTCTACTGTCTCCAAGGCAACAGGTTGCAGTGGAGCCTCACCATGGAGGCTGGAGGGACATGCTTGTGGATGATCAGCCACAATTTGCAGGTTTTGATTTATTTTCTGATTCAAAATTATTTTCATTTTTGATTAGATACTTGTTTACCTAATTTATTCAACATCCTTCATTCCGGAGTATTAATTTCCTCGTCAAATAATGCTGGGACAACATTGTTTACTGGCACGGCTTGTTAGCTCAATGTGAGTCTTGGCATTGTCTTGCATTTCACGCCTTTGTTGAATGTCCTTTTTTGTCCTTGTCAGTGTTGCTCGATTGATGACCAAGACAATTATAAGCCAGTC
This sequence comes from Maccullochella peelii, assembly GCA_002120245.1. Taxonomy (NCBI): domain Eukaryota; kingdom Metazoa; phylum Chordata; class Actinopteri; order Centrarchiformes; family Percichthyidae; genus Maccullochella; species Maccullochella peelii. The sequence goes on from LKNJ01000940.1 coordinate 140,024, forward strand.
AATCACCAGCTTGCACATGAAACCCATCTGAGAAGCTCCTGAGATCTATCTCATGAATATTGTATGTGCACTTCTGTCACCATGTTAAAGCTCCTTTGCACAAATATTACCGCGGGTGAATTGTTTTGACACCGGCCTGTCACTTTTCTGACTGTTTTTTTCTTTTTTCTTTTTGACATCTCCTTCATTCTGGAATCTATCCTCAAGGAAGAAAGCTGGGGGAGGAGGATGAGTGAATGAGAGACAGTAAGGAAGATGGACTCCACTCCATGAATCACCAGTGGGGAAAGGAGGTGAAAGACTGACGGCATGACAAAAAATTTAATTAATCGCAATATCTGGAGCTCCATAAACGAGTATTGGATTTTCAATTCAGGGCAGAAGTACGTGGTTGATAGACAGAAATGCATTGCAGCTCAAGCCGAGGCCCAGTTTCTCTGCAAGTGCTGGCAGGTATCGATCAGTTATCATTTACATATGCCCTTAACTTTGCCAGCCATCAAAACAGGTCAACAACACAGCACTGACATTGGAGAGTGAAAACAAGCCAAGAATCTGTGGATGTCACGACGGCCCCAACATGTCTCGTTAACGTCACACTCATTTTCACAGTTTTCTCTGTCTGTGTGGGGCCCTCTTCTGCCAAGTGGATTTGATGCACAAGCTCCATAAACTTAACTAAGCCCAGACAGAAGTGTTGGCCTACACCCAGGGGAGTCATGTCCAATCTTGCACTTCATAGCCAGTAAGCTTCACAGATAAGGCTGTATTCAGAATAACTAATCGTCTGTCAAGAAATGACTTTGTACTTTATGAAAACAACAAGCTGTAATAAGAGAAGCATAAAAAAATCAAGACAAATATAGCATGGTGCAAGCCAAAGAAATATGCCAATAGTTTGAGAAACAATTGACATTTTTTTATGGAGGCTCAGTCTGTTTGGTTTAATGGAACTGTTTTACTGTAGTCCTTTTTAAATGATTTCATTTATGGCATTTAGTAGTTTAAGAAATGCACTTACTTATTAAAACCTTGTGAAAATCATTAATCAAACACAGTAAACACACAGATTTTCTGTTTTCCTTCCCAAAAGTAGACCAAAGATTGATATGGAGTCCTCATAGCAGTGGCCAGCTCACCTGTCAAAGAGCTAAGTGAAACTGAAGGCCTCTTGTGTTTTTGTTTGATTATAGTTGAGGTTATTTCCCACTGGCTAGTCTTCTTGCACTTGTCAAACGCTTCATGAAATCTGCATTTAGAGTGGATCTCAGAAGTATCTTTGCTGATGACAACAATCCGTATTTCAACAACACAGCAGTCCTTCTAATGGCCACCAAATAATTCACACACCTTGGGATATAGAAAGTGCTTGGTATACGAGTGCATTTGCAGTGATGATGAGGCATGACAGGAAAGTTCGAAGTGTCAGAAGGCTCCAGTGTACAGAGGCTATGGCCTGTGATGACGTTGCCCATGTCCACTGATTTTATTTTTACTCCTCATGGTGGGTGACTGAAGCAGAGATATTTCTGGAAATGACAGTGAAAGTGACAACGATGTTAGTATGTGGAGTCATTCTCCTACAAGCATGTGATGATGAGTCTTGCATTGGTACAAATTACTGGACAGTAAATGCAACATTTCCCCCCAAAATCAGAACAAATTGCTGTTGAATTGCTGTCAATTCCCTCCTGGGCTTCTTTTGTGTGTCACAGCTGGTGACTCACTTTTCAGATGTCAGTAGCTGGACCAGATGCCATCATGAATTTGGGTACAGAGTCTTTTTACTCTTTAGGAGTGTTGCCCGTCATGCTGCAGAGTCCTTCCCTGCAAATTTTTGCCCCAGTTTGTTCCTTTTATAGCATACAACTCTGGTTATGCAAGAGTGCTGCAGAATTGGTCGACAACATAGAGGAGCTGATTGGCATGTTCTATGGCTTTAATAACCTCACAAAGTTGAGTGTGAAATAATGATGTACTGTATTATAGAGTACTTACCATATTGCGTGAGTATCCACTCCACTCGCCTGATTAATGAAAACCACATGCACACATGGGGGATGTATGTATAGCAGCCATTTTGTAGCACAGCACTTAGTGCATGATTATGCAAATTCATCACGATCCCTACAATGAAATTACAACTTCATGTTATTCAAGCTCTCCTAATCAATAAAGGAGACATCATTTTTATTCACAAAGCAGCCGAACTCACCCATGCTACTCTCAGCTACGTATTTTCAGCGCTCCTATGAACTTCCCAATATAAAATGACTGTCATTCATTTTCATTAACTGCTATAAATGAGGCTGACATCTGCTGTATTAAAAATGTAATTGTCAGAATACATAAATATGTAATTGCTGCCACCTGCATAATTGATGTGCACTAATGCACAATGTTGAAGGTATCAACCTCCACTTAGCAGGCGCATGCCATCTGAACAATAGGTGGGCTCCTGAGTGATAATTGAACCCACAGACGATTCCCGGGCCTGGGAAAATGTTAATCACAGAAGATGGATCCTTCATTAGCCGGCTCATCCATAAAAGCCCCATTCATATCTGTGAAGTAGAGAGAAATGGCGGTAGAGAGAGCGAGAGACATTCACAACATAAGAAGAGGTGAGGGATAGCCCCTAACACTTCCCCGAGCACGCATTCCTGCTGGGGGATCGGTAGAGAGAGATGACCTCAAATTCACACTGAGGAAGTGAAACACCAAATCAGCCATGCACCAGGAAAAAATCGAATTACATTTGAGTCATCTTTATGGTGATTAATATATTAGCTAATGCTTGATACATGACATTGCAACCTAAGGACAGCCAGTTCATACTGAAAAGATGTGTCTCTAAAGTGAAATAGTACGATTTTTCTGTGAGATTAAAGAAACAGGAGACAAGATCTTGTCCAATTTTAGCACGGGAATGAAACCATGCTATCGCCTGCTGTTGATAAGTGCTTTGTAGCGTAGTTTCAGCTGCTTATCGACCTTAGTCTGAGGACAAACCTACATAAGCTGCAATCTCACAGGCTGCCTCCAGAAACACCACAGCCAATCAGGAACCTCCGTCATGACCCATCCCCCCTGTGAGCCGGTTGGCCCAATCAGAGCAGCCAGTCAGGGGGCCACTGAGCTGTGGCATGTCGGACCGCATTACCCAAAATTCCATGTGTATACCCAAGGCTCTGCTGTGTTGGGAGTGTGTGGCGTCATCTGAGGCCTGTCTGCTAGGAAGCCTCATTTTTCATCTGGTGTTCTCTCTCATTCTCTCCCCCCTCCATCCCTCTTACTCCCCCGCTCTCTTTCACTGTGACCCCTCAGCCTGCCTCTCTCTTGCTAAATTTGGCATATATCTCTTTTGTGTATGCCTTTGTGTGCCTGTATATGTGTTTGTGGCCTGCTGTCCTTTCGTTTTCCCCTACAGTAACTTTCTCCTTTTCCGTCTGACCCCCCACGGGACACCATTGTTTGGGTTTGTGCGCATATTCTGTTGCTCTGAGTAATTGAACATCTCTTTGAAATAAACATAGCCACACACATACACCCACCACCACCACACCACCACCCGTTCCCAATTATCTCTGTGTCTTAATTAGGCCCTCATACTGTGTGGAGACCCTCCCTGGTGACTGTGTGTAAGTCTGCGACTGTGTGTATGCTTGCAGGAGTAGCTTCCCTGGTCTAATTCAGCTGTAGTTGTCCTCACTTGCCATGGGATGTTCTGTCAGGCAGACTAATTACCAACTGGTATGTGTGTGTGTATGTGTGTGTGCTCTTCTCTCTGTTTGAGCTGGGCAATAATGCAATTCAAGGCACCTACTCTGTATTAGTGAGCTCTGCTCTCACTGTAGCTCGAGACATCAATATTGACCACTGTCCTGTCAACACACCTAGTCAACTTGGCCACAGTCAATGATTTTTGAGTAATCAATGCATTGGAAGAAAGTGTGTGCGTGTGTATACCGTTGTGACTTGCAAGTTTAGTTGCTAGTGCACACGTGCGCAGCGTGCAAAAGCGTGCAAGTGTGTGTGTGTGTGTGTGTGTGTGTGTGTGTGTGTGTGTGTGTGTGTGTGTATGTCCTTTGTGGTTTTGCTCTTCGGATACAGCACTCCTCCAGACAGCTGATTGACAGCAAGTCGCCTCCGTGGCAGAAAATCCATGGCCTTCTACCCTCACCTTTACTCTGACTACTGTCTCTCTACTGCTGATTTATTGTGATGCTAATTTGATTTCGGCTCCCTGGCCTCCCACTTCCTTCTGTTTTCACCTTCCGGAGGCTTGGCTAAGGTTCCTTGGGCTGGTCGAGGTATTATACTCACACAGGGCAACCTGGGAGCTTTTGGAAAGTGACATGTTTTTGTTGTGGTGATTCTGTACTCAAGTTCATTCGATTTTAGATTAAACAATGACTTTGAGGTTGATGTGAATTTGAGGGTGTTTATATTACATTATAGCCCTTTTATACATGGTGACCTAGTTTTAGGGGACCAAAAGTAATTAGAAGAATTAACATAATGTTAAATAAAGTAATAATTTCTTGCCATTTTATGATTTTAATGGACAGACAAAAGTAGAGAGATGAGGGTCAAGGGGGAGGGGGAAGGGGCGATATGAGGAATGACATGCAACAAACGCCACCCAGTCAGACACAAACCAAGAGCATTGCAGTTCATGGTCTGCACCTTAACCTGTAGACCATCAGGGCACCCCCAAAGTCATCTTATTTAATATTTGGTTCCTTAGTCTAGTCTGCAGCCCCTAGACATCAGCAGATAATTGGGATCTTGCTTGGTGAGGCTTTGCCAGACCAGCACTGTTGTCATTGTCACTTATTGTGTCAGACCTAGACTTTAGCGAGTGAAAAACCTGCCTAGTTGGACTGAGGTCAGGAGACTGACTTGGCCAGTCAAAAACATTTTACAGACTGACCCTAATTACTTGCGTTGGCATTTATTTAGGATCATTGTTCAGCTGCGTTGTCCTTGCAATGGGAGACAATGTATAAAAATAAAGTCCTATTAATTTAGTCGCCTAAAGTCCTACAGTCTTCATCCAGTATGGATATGAGCATCCTCAAACACCCTCAAAGCTGAAAGTCAGCTGTTTAACCTCATAGTCATGTTTCATTTCAAATCCAGTGTGCTGGAGTAAAGCCCAAACAATACAAGGAGGAAAAATGTTTCACCGTCCAGATACTTACAAACTGCACTGTGTAACTGAGAAACAATCAGGAAATAACAAAAAAGTGGATTGTGTTGTTAGTGGGCTGCAAAATCAAATTGTAGTGGTTGCTGTAGTGTGTTTTGAAGGGTTCTCTTTTTTGGGTCACATGTAACAAGTGATATACAAAACCTGCTTTGGAAACTTGCTGCTTCTTTGCCCTCCATGCACTACCAATTTGTTACATCATGTAGCTCAAATGAAAAATCCCACTGGGTGATAGACCTGCATGATATTATTCATGTCTGTCCACATTTGTATTCTGTGCCATCTGAGCCATGCTAGCATTGCCGTTTTCAGATAAGGGCATCTATGATGGGGGGCCAGTATAAGAGGCAACTACAGGGTTTCTCCTCTTCCTCGCCATCACCCAGTATCTCTCTCAATCTTTTGCCCACTCTCTTTGTCAGTCTTCCAGCGGTTTGATGGGTGTAGCTGACAGATGACAATCTCATTTCCATTCAGGCGTGGTTCCCTGCTATCTGGAGGCTAAGCCATGCAATAGCTATAAGTGTCACATTAAATCCCAGCCAGGGAGATGGGAATGGCAGAGTGACAGAGAAGCCATTCAGCACCGCCATTATCTATGTCTCTGTGGGTGACACCCACCAATAGAAATGTGCAGCTGTAGTGTGCCAGTGCGGAAGCTAAGACATGTTTAGGTAGTCATGATCTTTACAATGTCCCAGAGCAATCTCCTGCCTGACACTGACTGTGATTCGCTTCACAAGTTTCAACCGATGTGAGTCCTACACTTGACAGCAGCAGGGATGGTGACAGCGGTGATGATGACAATAATTACGATGGTCATACCAGTATTGATCAATGATGATGATGATGATTACAGTCAAAATTATTATGAAGATGAATGTGATGACAATGCAGTGATGGTAACATTGATGATCAATGTTGGTGGCCATGCTGGGAATGAATGATGATGATGATGTACATGTTAATTGTGATGGATTTGTCAAGAAAACTATCAGGGCAGTGAAAGTGAATTTTAACATGTGCAATCTAAGACAATTACATTAACAGCAGGGTGTAATTAACTTTGCTCAAATGCACAGAAAGAGGAGTCACCAAAATTTGAAATGAGCACGTTCACACAATGGACAGCTCCTTGGTTGATAATTGTGATTAAATCCACCATCCAAGTGAAGAAACTGAAGAGCTCCTATAATTATTCCAGCCAGTACACATGGAAATCCGAGTCCTATTGCTCATCCACTTATAGACGGCAAGCAATAGGTTTCAGACCTCTAATAGGCTCCATTATAGCCGAGGCGATAAATAGCATGACACCCTCATTGTTTGGCACCCATACACTCAACGACCAAAAGCTCCTTCTTCTCCCCAAATTAACCAGCCCAAAAGAACAATACCTGCACCTGGGAAAGGGCAGCAAAAACGTCACATGGCAGTCGAAGACAATTACCCCAAGAAGAATGCCCTCCTCTGCATTTAGTTGATGAGATTTTGGTGAGGTGCAGAATGACGAAGTGGAGGAGAAAAAAAAATCCAAGTCCAATTACCGTGACCCTGAAGAGATTTGGTAGCTCTCTCGATAGTGTGTGAGGGATCGTTTGAATGGAACGGTGGCAGAAAAGGGGAAAATTAATTATCGAATTACACAGGCCTGCGATTCTCTGCTCTCTGTGTGACAGGCCTCTTTTCAGTTCTGTCATTGTAGACCCTGTTTATGGGAAAGGCTGAGACATTAACATTGTGACTGATTGGGGTTGTTACGTGTCTGAAGTTGTTAACATTGATTATTTGGTTAGTGTTTGAGTTGCATGATGGTTAATTGTTTTTAGGGTTAAGAGCAGTCCTTAAATTCTTCAGTGCCACATTATCAAATACTGTCACAGTGGCTATTTTTACCAGTGCTAAACACTGTTGGTACAGCACATTTTACAGCACGTCCTCCTTGTTAAGAATACTGCAAATAACTGGTTAAAGTTATAATGCCAGTTTGAGTATCACTGTTCCCAGTTTTACAGCTGAGCTCAGCTGTGCCTGCCTTGCATAGGTTATTAGCATATGTATAGAACATATTTGCATGCAATGCCTTTCAAAAAGTTCAGCAACAAACTGCTGGGAACTCTACCTGGGTTTGTGTTATATAATCCTCAGCCTGAATCTGAAAGCAAGAGCTTTAAATGCCGTCATTTACAGGTTTCACATGCATGTTTTTTAGGTACATAAAAACTTAAACACAAGGTATCTTTCATTTTTTAACAGCAGAAAACAAATGTAAAACATCGACTTTCCTAGTTTGAATTGCATTTCCAGTAGAAATTATAGCTATTCTTTGTGCTTACATGCTTTATTACTGCATTCATCATGTTGCAGTTTTCCACTTGTCTCAAAGCTGACTTTTAAACACATGCACACACACACTATGTGAACACAAACGTGCTTTGCATCACGGAGATGGGAGCTTGGGGTGGGCATGAGGCGTCTGATGGAAACAGGACACACTCATTCAGAATACTGATGCGATGAGGTGCGGATTCCTCAGATGCGCAAGTCAGACACACATACACGGTCAACTGCACATATACACAACCTCCACCTTTGTGATCCCTGTCATGACTTTCTCTCTCTTGCAGTTATCACTAATATACTTTGACATGAAGTCCATTGTGTCATATGAATGTTGATTGAACTCAGAATGCCTGGAGTAATAGTCTCCTACACTGAGATAGCAGAGAAGAAGACAGTTTTACTCTCTCTATTCACCATAGCGTGATAGAGCTTTCACCGCTGAGGTCTTGTTGAATGTGTTTTGAACGGGGGTGGTTATATTTTACAAGCCAATAGAAGTTACCTCACTAGATATATTATTTCTAAATCCTGATATTTCCTACCACAGAGAGCAGTGTTTTAGAGAGATGAATAATATAAAGCTGTTAATAATATCTTAGTGGTGATGTATCTGTGTTTTCAGAAGTTGTACAGTAAATCTCAGGCCTCTTTTTCCTCCTTACAAATACTAAAGATTTAATCAAGCATCTGTGTTTACTATATGACCACAGTTGCTTCATATACCTAAGTGAAACTGTTTAGAAAATTATGTAGTACCTATGCAAGATAGATTTACTGAGATAAATGAAGACATTGCTCAGTATGCAGCAACAAGAGATTTAAATACTTATTACCAAATACTTTGATATGGTCCTTGGATAGTTTGAAAGACTCTGAATTTGCTGAATTTCCTTATAGCTGTTAAATCTGTTAATCTGTTCTGCTCATTCTTGTCTTTGTCTTTGATGTGGTGATTCGGTCACAGGTGTACAACTTTATGCATGTGCTCTGATGTATGTATGAGTGTGTGTTTCTGTGACTCTAGTCAGTTTATGTAGGGAAGCAGAAACAGCACATACAGCATAGAATACATGTGTGCAGTTGTGTTCAGCTAAGACAAGGAACCATAATGGAGGACACCATGCAATAATAGGGGACAAAATTGTGTGTGTTTTCAGGGGTGTATGATGGGATAGGGTGGATAACATCTAATTTCTATTTCTTGGCAGAGCATTGGTGGAGATTGAGCAGAGCGACCAGTGTGGGGATGTTGCCGGGGTTTGTCAGGTCGCCAAGCACAATTCCAATTCCATATTTACTGTACCCACCGATTCATTGCATCACATGCAGTACTGTATAATCCTAGAATGAGGAAGGGGGGAGGAGAAGGAAGAGGTACAGGGAGATATGAGGAAAAGGAGCCCCTCTGTGTCGCTGTGACGGCCCTTTGAAATGGGAAAAGAAGATATTACTCTAAAAGCATTAAAGCAGTATTGAATATCAGCAGTACGGGCTTCATATTGTCAGTTTGAATGTTTCCTTATTTCATTTTCTGTCTCTTTTCTCTCAGTCTGTCTGTCCTCACATATCAGTTCCCCTAAGAAATGTGCAGAAGGGGGGCACATGAAAAGAAATCAAACATCCCCTGTGCCAGTACACTTACATGCACAGATTTACTGGTTTCATGACCCCCCACCCCCACCCCACCCCTCACCACCTACTGCCTGCTCTCTCTCTGTCCCTCTCAATCTTTCTATCTATCTATCTCTCTCCCCCTTCTCCTTCTCTCCCCCGAAATTCAATCTTATATTTTCTAGTGATGGAGAATAGCTTGGCAGCTTTATGCCAGGCGCAGTAGAATATATTAAACTGCGGGAAAAATATAAATAAATAAAAGGGGGGATCTATCTGTCCTAGTTTCTCTTTATTGAATGAGCATGATTTGTCAAAGCATACTGTTTCATTTACTTATTTATTTATTTTCTTTCCACTGAATGCAATGCGGTGTTCAGTACCGTTTGTAGCCGAATATTGATATTGACTGCCTGAGGCTTGTGTGGAAGGTGATGATGGGGGGAAAAAGGAGGGTTCACTAAGCTGTCGAGTAGCACAAGAAAACTTTAAGTTATGTAACATAATCTGTGCTTCTTTGGAAACAGAGTAAGGTGTCTTGATATGGGAATCGCTTTTGGTCTGACAGTAAGTAGGCTTCCATAAGATCAGGATAGTCAGTGGCAGACTTCTGTCAACCGTTGTGACCCGGTCATTCTTACAGATACATCCTCCTGTGCCTTTTGTAAGGGGGGGAATTGTTTAGTCTATACAATGGTAGAACATAGTGAACAATGCCTATCACAATTTCCCAGAGCCCAAATAGCTTGTTTTTGCTTGTCGGACAAGCAGTTCAAAAGCCCAAAATATTGAGTTTACATTTAAGATGTTGGAACCAGTCAGTGTTTGACATTTTTCCTGTCTGTTGATATTGGATATTTTTCTACCACGAAAAGACCAAAACCAACAGTGAATCAATCTTACTAACAAGTGTTGCCTGTGTAGCCAGAGCCTTATAGTGTATTCCTCTGTGCCACAGACCTCCATTGTCAAAAACTATTAAAAACACATCAATGAGCCACACAGTTTCTCTGGCCGACATGTTTCTTTTTTACGATGAACATGGGCACTGTAGTTTATTTTGAGTCAGTCCCACTCACACCGTCCTGCTGCCTTAAATACTTGCTAGAGCACCAAATCCTCGGCTGAAAATAATCTCCAACAAATGCACTGTTTACTCCTGTTTAAGTAACGTTTGCTTAAAAACTACTGTGCCCAGCTGTTTTGGAAATTATTTAGTCTTTGTTTAAAATTAAAGTTTATATTTGTGACCTGTTTTTAATGATTTACGTCTTCAGTGGAGAAGAATGGGCTGCCACTGATGGGGTAGCAAAGTCGGACAGTACTGACTAAAGCGTTGATGGGATTTGTTGACAATAAAACACAAAGAATATTCCCAGCCTTATCCTGTAAGCGATTAATTTATTATCAAAATTGTTAATCTCATGATTGTGTCAGCACTAGATTGTAGTATGCTATTCTAAAGCACATAGGTGACCCTCTGACATCCAGCCTATAAAACCAAACCAGTGTGTGTGTGGTGTTACCTAGCTTGCCACAGCACACACAGTATGTCTCGTACCAGTACTTATCTAAACAAGACCCATGATGTCTGATAAGTGGGCTTTTAACCCTGACTCCTGCAGTGAAGTTAGAAAAAAGATCACTTTGACTGGAGAGTGTAGCAGGGGCAGCTTGTGCCCACTTTGTGTGTGTGTTTGTGTGTTGGTACATATTTGAGGCTTTCAAAGAATTTAGTTAGCACAATATGAAGTTCTTCTCACTCTTTATTTGAATACCAGGAAATAGGGCATGAATCAACAGGTCACTTTTGTGTGGGCCGCTGTCTCCCTGGCAACAAATGCTGAGCTTTATAGAATCTTTTGCTGTGGATTGGACCAGCGGATGCAGTGATGGAGCGATGAAAAAAGAGGAAGAGATTGAATAAGGGTGTGAAAGCCAGGCAGCAAAGGGAGATGGAAAAAAAGCTTCTGAAGCAAGAGAAGCCACTGAAAATCAGGTATGGGTGTCTGAAATGTGTTACAGAAGATGGAGAGAGCATGTAAAAGAAAGGGAGAAAGGAAAAAAAAAAAGGCTCGATAGAAAGGCCAAAACAAACAAACAGGGAAAACCACAAACTTGGCTGACAGAGCTGATGATTGATGGAGACGAGCTACAGGAAGATGGGTAGCGGTTATTGAAGGAGAGTGCAGCCAATAACCTCCCGTGGGTCTGTTGTGTCAAGTCCATATCCACAGCCAGCAAGGCAGTAACTGTAATAGGAATTCCCTATTGACTGGTCGACAGGAGGCAGGTGGGAGGCCATGGATCTATTCTCCCAGCCCTGGTAGGAGGAAAACACCAGCTGACACCGGCTGCATTTATCAGATTTTCCCATCTTGCTTTCCCCATTTACTTTTTTTCCCCCTTGCTCTTCCTCCGTCATTCGTTTCACCACAGAGATGCAGCTATGTTGCGAGGCTGTGATCAATACCTCGTGTCTTTTGCAGCCTTGACATTACTACAAAATGGAGGAAGCAGCAAGAAGACAGACATTAGCTGGCAGTTGTTTTGATTCCGATGAAGAGTTGAGAGTATCTTGGGTATCTATAAAAGGTGTCACAACTCTGAATAATAGTTCAGAGTTTGATCTACCTCCATTCTTGGAATCCAAACCTTTTTTTGCACTGCATCCACCTAAATGTTTCATGATTCCCTCAAGTCGATTGTCAGTCAAATGTCAACACATGCCCACTCACTTCCTCCCTCTCAGATTTACTTCTTGTTCTTCTCTGCCTGACACAAAAACACACCTTTCTGTGTGCTTTTGTGTACAATCGCACGCAACTTCTTGTCATTTTGTCTTTCGTATTTGATGGATGCTCAAAAGTCCACCAAACCTCCAGCACTCTCAACAGGAGAGATGCATTACCTCCAGTGTCATCTCTCCCTGTTGCCGTGGCACCCAGAAGCAGCCTAGAGATCGTTGATTGACGCAATGGCGGTATCATGGCTGACATGACAAGACAAGTGACGGGTGACACTCTGACACCTGAGTCTCACGCCAGCAATGACAGCGCCTCGTAAATGACAATTCTCCCAGACTTTCTTCACATGCTATGACACATGCTCAAATGTACATTTTTGTAAAGCATATAGATCATATGTGTCATACACATACTGCCCACACATAAACAGAGCTCATTTCTCTCAGTGAAATAGTCTCTGATGCTCATATGCACAAGTCATCTCTCTCTCATACACTCACACACTCACACACAAACACCATCCCATTTTCCAAATCCGTCTTTTCCACGGCTCATTTCCTCCCTCCTCTCCTCTAAAAATGACAGTGGCAGATATTTCCACTCACTCGGAAGGAAAAAGAGCAGATATATCTAGTTGAGTCACAAAATTGGGTTCAAATTATATTGCTCTGTCAAGGCAGCCTTGACTTCTTCTTACCAGACCTGACATTTGGAGTGTATCCTCAGGATACCAATGTTGCTCTCTTCCTCCCATTCAACACTTGGCTGACTCACTTTGTTATGTATTTTGGATGCACTCATGGCCTATTAGATATTGTTTGGTGGCAGGATGTCTTCTCTGAGCAGATACTAGTCTGGTTCACACCTCTCCCCAGGTCATAGGTAGTACATTTGATAGACTGGGGATTGCTGCAGCGCTAAACAATCTATCTTTTAGTTTTGTCAGTCTGTCAAGGTGTTGGTCATATAGTGACCTTTACATACAAAATTTGATGAAATTGGATTTGATGAAACTTCATTGATCCTTGTGGGTTATTGCAGCACCAAAGGTTAGGATATAATAATAACTTTATTATTATATATCACCCAGCCCTAGCTGGCCAAAACCAAAGTCTTTTTTCAAGCTTGGGGAAGAGTTTTAATAGTTTTTTCCCCCTGCGAAATGCAGAAAGGCTAAAACATGATTGAAACATAGTTAAGCAAGGATAATAAAAGACCTGTACTACCTGCAAGGCTGTCCTTGTTATGCATATTTAAAAAATACAGGTTATCCCACACACCTATGGACTGGTCAGTACCAGATGCTTAGCTGCCATCCAGCAGATAGGCACACAGTGCTTCATCAGTTCCATTGGTTTCTCTTTCACAATGCAGACATTTTACACATTGTGCAAAAAAAAAAAAATCTTTATAATTAATAAAATAAGTTTTATATATCGCCCACCCCTAGCTAGGATATGTAAGAACAGACAGGTGAGCAATATTTACTCACTTTTTGAACATTTTGATAATAAGAGAATGAAAATGCATCAATGTGCAACATTTAAAAATATAAAAACTGTTTGAATATGCGGCATGTGTTTAAGGTAAGCAATGTATGGCAATCGCGTATGCCAATTAATGGAGTACTTTTGGCTGTTTCTACAATCAAGACTGTGTAAGAATGAGTATGGCTGACACTGACAAGCCTAAACGTCAGTCACACTACTGAGCCAGGTTGACAACACCTAAAGGAAGGAACCCCAAAAGAGACAAGCTTATTGAGAAATAGCAAATCCCCTTCTCAGGATAGGCCAATGCTAATTCTTGCGGTTTGAGATTAGTAAGGAATAGATGACATTACAGAACTGATCAGTTGAGTGAGATTGAAAGAGACTGTGGAAAGTAAACAGAGAGAATATGTTTTGCTAATATTAATTGCATCAAATTTGATTCCTGAATTTGTCATTAATAAACCCTGCAAAGCAAAATGGACACACACATGCACACACAGAGAAGCTTCTTTTTTCCAAGGATGATAAGCGAAACAAGCTGCTGAAGTGGTAAAAACCACCTTGTATGAAATCCCCAGGCTTTGACCTGCTATTGAGAGGATGCAGGGACTTACTGTACAGCACCAAAGCTGTAGGCCAAACCATATAAGCTTCTCTTTTGATTTTAGATCTCCTCCACATAAAGACAAACTTGGAGTTAAATAGGTAAAGGGTTTAAACCATTCTTCTCTCTATTACCTTCAGATAAAATAGAGACAGAGAAAGTCTCTGCACTTTATTTACAAACCTCCAGTCCTCCTGCTCCTCATGTGGAAACCACCAGTTGTAATACAAGAGCATTCAAACGTTCCTCCTACAAGGCAGTCTCTGAGACACGGAACAAAATACTGGTTGCGACTTGTGTAACACTTCTCAAAAATCTCAACCCCTCTAAACTGTTTTGTGGCTTAGCAAACCTCTCTGTTGCACAGCCTTTCATGGCCTCTTCAGATTCCTGAGGTCAAAGCTTTGGACACATGATGGAAAATTTAAACAGCTCTATTTGCCTTTGAAGGTTACTCTATTTTTGCATCCCGTGACAATGTTTCGCAGTTGAGCCTTTTGAACTCTCTCTGGTACTAACTCCAGCTGAGGAGAAACTGCTGAGTCGTCGAGACCAGTAAACACTATGCGTGTGTGATGTGTAAGTGATGCGTGTGTGTGACAGCAGAGGAGGCTATTGAACAGCAAGGACGTGGCATAATGACAGCTCCATTAGTGGGCCTCCTTGGGGCTCTATAGGGGCCCTCTGATCAATCTGGCCCCTGCTTGGCCCTTGGCCTTGCTCTATCTGTGGCCCTCAACTCACCGCTGTGCTCACACGATGAATTGGCAAGCGTTATTGATACAAGGGCAAACACACACACACGCAGGATACAGATGCATTATGCATGCATACACACACACACTTGAAGGCAGTTGTATGCGTGCAGACATAGTGGGTATTATGAATATGCACATTTCCATGGTAATTATCATGTGCAAACACAGGCATTTAGGCACACACACACACACACACACACACACACACACACACACACACACACACCTTTTACATCTGTCAGTATAAGGCATTCACAAATGAATTGTGAATGAATCATTTGCATTGCAGATGATTTACAGGGCTGTTGTTGAAGGGAACTCGTGTGGGATTCACTTTCAAACATATCTTTGTTGTATGAATTGTAGTTACCAAACACCAGAAAGTATTCAGATTCTTAACTAAAAGTATCAATACCACACTGTTAAAAATTGGTTGGGTAGTTTAATCTTTAAGAATGTGTCATATTTTTTAAACTCATATAATCCATAGTAATCCATCCATTTGTTTTCTGCCGCTTATACGGGTACAATTGCAGTGACAGCAGTCTAAGCAAGGTAGTCCAGAGGTCCCTCTCTCCAACAATGTTTTGCAGCTCCTCCTGGGGGATCACCACCACCTCAACTGCCTCTTTTCGATGCAAAGGAGCAGCGGCTCTACCCCGAGCTCCCTCTGGATGTCTGAGCTCCTTACCCTATCTCTCAAGTTGAGCCCAGCCACCCTTACGGAGGAAACTCATTTCGGCCGCTTGTGTCCGCGATATTGTTGTTTCGGTCACTACCCAACGCTCATGACCATAGGTGAAGGCTGGGATATAGATCGACTGGTAAATCGAAAGCTTTGCCTTCCGGCTCAGCTCCCTCTTCACCACAGTGGTCTGGTTGTTTTGACCCCAGATTTGTCCAACTACACTGTGTGATCATAGCAAGGTCAAAATGTACAGTTCAAAGGTCAGCTGAATCAATAGTTTTCCGTCCCTGACTTATTGTTTGGCCCATGTTCGACTGCTCTGTGTGTGCCAGATTGATCTCCAGAAAATGTGAAGTTGTCAACCACTGTGTCCATCAAATTGCCTGCTAGAGCCAGTCTTGTTTATACGTGTCAACAGGGGACACTTGTAGACACGACAGCCCCACAGTCTTTGAATTGCTTGGGATCTCCTGTGGTGGACAGTTGTTTGCTGATGTCTTTGTATTGATCATTCCTGCACTAGGAATGGCCAGTGTATGTGAGTGATATTACTGAATCAATGAATAAACAGAAATCCTGCGGTTTACTAGCAGGAAAAGTATAATGCTCTCAGCAGGTATATGCATGATGTATTTGCAACTTAATCACATCCATCACACACCCAAAACTTGGCTGCAGAGCTATTTGTGCACTAAATATCTTGTGGGCTTACTCTCTCATTACTCTCTACATCTCTCATTATTTGCGTCCCCCATTTCCACGTCTTTCCCAGGTTATGGGGCTAATTCCTCGCGTCTCCTCCTATATCTCCAATTTCCTTCTCCAGGTGTTAAATTATGGATGAAACTTACCTGACAAGGCACCGAGTTACATAAGCCTCCCTCCGTCCTCTCACCTGGATCCCAGCGGCTTCATTATTCTGTGTGAGGATCATTTGGCTGTGAGTAAGCCCTGCCCCGCCACATGGGACCTGACATTAATATTTATTAGGAGGGAAGAGGAGATACTGGAGAAAAGACAGAATGGATGGGCAGAAAAACAGAGAAAATCAGAAAGAACATGTGTGTGCTAAAGAGAAA
Source organism: Maccullochella peelii (assembly GCA_002120245.1). NCBI lineage: Eukaryota > Metazoa > Chordata > Actinopteri > Centrarchiformes > Percichthyidae > Maccullochella > Maccullochella peelii. The sequence continues at coordinate 156,562 of LKNJ01000940.1, forward strand.
GAGATACTGTGTGTGTGTGCGTGTGTGTGTATGTGCAGGCAATTGCAAAAGCTTCAGGCCACAGCCAAAGGTTGTGAGAGCAGCCTTTGTCATATAGAGGATGATGCAGCCATCTGTTTCAGGCGAACAGTTTTGTTTTTTAAATTTTTTAAATTTAAAATTTTTGGGGGGAGAAAGCTAATAGTGTGTGTTTTATCCCCAGGCTAACAGCATGTTGGGTTATTTATTCATAGTTTGATATAGTGTGCCAAGAGTGTACCCTATTTTTTCTGCAGAGGCTGGCACTCTCTTGTCTTTTCTCCTTGAACTGAGCATATGGAATAATGAAATTTGGGCAGGATTAAAAAATAAAGTTACAGTAAATTAAAATAAAATATGAGAGAAAATAGAAATGCCTTTTCCTCATATATGACTGCCTTGCAGAATATACATATACATATATACAGTACATATACAGTACATTATAATATCTATAATCTAATCTAATAATTTTTTGACTACAAATTGTTCAACCTAGCTCATAATGAATGCTTCCATCTCCCTTTATATATTATCTAATGATGTACTGATAAGAATCCCATCACTTTGAAATATATATTTATGCAATTTTCTTTATACCAGTCTAATATAATAGAAGCTGAGCCCAGGGATCAGGTCTTGTTTCATCCTCTCTAAGCAGGGGTTTTCATAGAGGTCTTGGATGGCAAGTTATCATTGATAATCACTTTAGGATCTCTCACCCCTGCTTCTCAGTAATTCATAATCACTTCATGTTGGGAGGCATAATCGTATGTTTAACCGCAACGGCATTGAGCCTTGCTCCAATGTGTTTGCAGTGGCTCCAGACCGTGTAATCCCATTTGTTGTTTGGGCCTATCGGCTCTCCGGCCAGCACATATTCAAAGCAGACCTCCTTTTAGGCCTGTGGCGCTCCCTTTGCACTAACAAGATTCAATTACTGTACACAGAGAGCATGATTACATTTGAGTATGTTGGTCAGGAGCTCGTGCTGTGGATGCATCCCAATCAGGTGCATGTGTTTATGTAGTTTTTGAACTGTAATGTATATGCAGTCAAGGTGTAGAGCAAAGCTACTGTAACCTTCAAACAAAGCATCATTGTTCATATATGGATGCAAACTGGAAGTGGGTTGGACATAAGATGGAAAACAAAAACCAGAGGTTCCTTTGACAAACTATTTAAAGGAATTTTAAACATTAGTTTCACTGTCTGTACTATTTCAGGATATAATTTTATTTAGTTTTTGTTTAGTTTTTTCAGCTTGAACATATCTATTTTAGTTTCCCCCAAATTTCCCCAATTCAACAAATTATGTCAGAGGTGACAGCTCTGACATTTTTCTGAATATCAAAAAAAAAAGTTAAGGTGTAAAGTGCCATTTCAGTCCATTATAATAGTATTTCAGTAAGTTTTGTATTAATTTTAATTTCTCTTAAAGCTTCTATAATTGATATTTTTATAATAACAATGAATCAGATGACAATATGTAATGTGCAAGGAGTCGTGTGTAGAGACAAATCCACAGAAAATTATCGCCCGACTCTGCAGTCCCCCTCAGTTCTATGGCTCATTTTAGCATCTTTTAGCTCATTGTTTTGGTTTTCCCGCCCGCACCTCTGCTGTTTCTGTTTCATTCTCACCGTTCTTATATCTTTGTTTTCATCGACTCTACCTGTCCATCCCCAAACAGCAGACAGAGTTTGCGACTAGCTGGTGAACATAGTGGTTCAAGTTTAAATGTTTTCAGTTTAATCTTGTCAATTAACTTATTCTTTTTTAGTTTTACTTCAGCTCTCATCAATTATGATTCACCTCAAATCCCCACCTGGATCACAAAGCCTCTGAACATACTATAAATGCAAGTGATGACTCATTGGAAAGCTGAAGGGGAGCACGGCAGGACAGCTTTTAAATTAAGTCTCTGGACCAGACTCTGGCAACAATATTGAACAGAATATAGGGTATACCTAAAATTTATACGACGCTTCCTACCCCACTGGTGTAATATTTATATCAAAACAACATTAAATATTCAAGACATAAACTAATGGATGTAAATTTTACCAGCATCATGGAATAATTCAGTTGAAAATCCATATGTAATGTACATAAAAAGATATAAACTAATTTGTAAAAGAGCAAGCAATCTGTGTTGAAAAAGACTAATTTTTAAGTGTTTACAAAAAAGAGAGAATTGGTCATTAGGATTTATTTTGTCACGCACAGAAGCATTCATCCTCACTCACAGATGCTGAGGCATATGGCCGACCCAAGCAACAGCCATCTTTTCTCAAGAGTGATGTGTTTCCTCTCTCCCAGCTGCTTGGCGTAGCACTCTCCCTAAAACTGCGCTTGGAGATGACAACAAATCAACACTGAATCGGCTCTTACGAAGCGACCCTTGTCACACAGCCTTCAAAGAGAGTGCTGAAATGTTATTTTACCACTTTGCCTGCAATTTCAGGTCCATTTAGGCTCACCTTTTAAATTCTGACCCTCAGAAACAGATGATTGCATTTAAAAAGTTTTTTTCTCTTTTTTTCAGCACATGTGAGTCATAGAAGGTAGCAAACAACAAGCATTCAGGTTTGTGGATACTGATGCATGACTCATAGTGTTACTGGGTGATTCGCTTGATAATTAGTTGCATATCCACCTGTCAGATGTCTTCCAGCACACAGACACAGAGAAAACAAGCATGTTCTAAAAAAATGTTATTAGCATCCACCAACCAGCCTTTCTTTTTTGAGGGACACTTGTAGATGTAATTAGGTCTGTTAACCAAAAATGTTCTACGTGTCCTGCACTAACAAGGTATAAATGATAAAGACTCATGTTTTATCAGGTCACAGATTACCATTTCAATTTTATCACAAGAAGTAAACACACCTTTTATACTGACATGTTAACATGCAAAAAGGTAGTGTAACACAGTGTAGTGTAGCACAAGCAAAGATCAGTTACATAGAAATACCTTCCTTAAGTTTGACAGCATTAGCTATTATTAGCACTACAGGCTACTGGTCATACCAGACCAAATAAGACTGTAGCAGCAAAACCCCTGGGTGTATTGACAATCGTGCAATGTATTGCTTATGAAACACAAGAATGTGTTATTTCTTATTTAAAAAATTACACACTCTTGCTTTAAAATACATTTTCAGCCTAGTTTTGGTTGGCTAAAGTTGGTAAAAAAATTCATATACTCAGTGCTTTAATAGTTCTGTAATATATAAAAGAGCCTTACCACCTTGGGGTTTAACCCATATGTATGCAATATGATGAAGAGAAATGAATATGGATTTGACATAAAACTGACAGATTGAGGTTAGACCTTAAGCTATGGCTAAGCTAAAGACTTGTGCAAAACTTGCAGTTCACTGTCACAGAGGAAAATAGGATTGCCCGGAAGTGTTGACATTACCGCTGTGCTACATGTTGATATAATGTATGCTGCCTATTGCATAAAATCCCTGGAGCAAGTGGGTAGTGAAAGCAATATGCACTCAAACACCTTTCCCAGGTTGAAATGAATACAAATGCAATGTGTGTGTGTGTGTGTTGGTTCAAAGGTCCTCTGTTGGTACCTCACTGCACCTTTCAAAGCCTTTGCTGCGCATGTCAAGCTGGTTTCTGGAAAACTCCTTCCCCTCCAGCCATCAGCCTGGAGGCCTGTAACACTCAGAGTCTCATTAAAAATATATAGTAGGTTCATGCCACAGGGGTTAAGGGAGCACTCTGTCCACTTTAGGACTGTAAACCTTCAGCTCTTCCCTTTGACCACTCTGCCGATGCTTGAAGGTAGCCTGGGGACAGTTATGCCAGGCTTTGACTATGGTTACCTTCACACTGGCAAACACTGGCGAGTGGTTGTGTGCAACTGCAAGTTCAAAAAAGGCTACAGTAAGTTGAAGGCAGGCAAAATAAAACAAAAAGAAACATGTGTTTGTGATCAATCGGGCCTCTGGTGGGTGCGAGCAGAGCTTAGAAGGAAAAGTTTTTTCTCCAAAGGGACTCGAAACATTCCTCTGAAATAAAATGAAACCACACACACAGATATACACACAGTGAAAACATGGTTGAAAACAAGTACACCCATATTCATGTATGTACTGTATTAGAAGACAAACACACAGCCATACTTCACTCATACTGATATGACTCATACTGGTAACTTGTGGCTTTCTATTCAAGCTGCTCATCATAACACCTGTGGGTTTATTATGCAAGTACTTTCCTCTGTAACTACAGAATTAAGTCTTCAGTCAATTATCTTCCTGCCAGATATCCTGTGCAGAAGCAAGTGTTAACATATTTGTACTGACGATAAATTAACTGGTAATTATTGTCATTTTCCTGCTGCAGCCTGTGGTACAAATGCATAGAAATTGACTGCCACTTTGGAGGCTATAAAATAATCTACAATTTTACCTGGAAGAAAGATCGATAGTAAAGGAAGATGTAAACATGAGTATTTTAATGGACGAGATGTAAATCTGTCCTTTTTTTTCTATCAAGGTTGATTTCATTTCAAACAACTGACCATTAAAGCTTTATGAAAGCGTTATATACTCTACGGTGCCAAAGCCAAAAAAAGCACCTTATTGTTGTTCATCAGCATGTAGATGAGGGGTAAATGTATTCATCTCCTACCGAGGAGAAGCCTGATCTGTATTCATATCCTCATTTGCATATTTCCCAATGATCTCTCTTCATCTACACTCTTTCTCTCTGTTTGTTTTATCACAGAGAACTGACAGTGAATTTACTTTTTCCTAATTTTATCCTATTTAATAAAGTAATAAAGTTTGACATACAGGGATTATGGTGTTTCTTTGATAGAATACATGTTAATTAAAGTGGCCCATTTGTAGCCCAACAGTGCTAGTTAATATGGAGAGATGAGGGTGTCACATGTCTACATTATAATTTTAGTATGCATGCAATATCTGCACAAGTTTGATCAGGCATCTGTCAAATAGAAAATTTAACATTAAAGCCAGCTCAGGCATATTGATTTACATGCTGAGGTCTCATCAGTTGTATATTTCCTTTATGTTCTATGTTATCTTTTAGATATTGGATGGAAGAAAGCCATTTCTACTAAGTGGACCTATTTACTCACCACCTTTTCTCCGGTTCCACACCAGCACTCCTCTTTCACTCAACTTTGAGGTACAGTAAAGCCTTGTTATACGTCCATCTGGGCTCCTAATCTCCATTATTTTACTTTTAATAAATGTATGCATTCAGGTGACACTACAAAACTCCCACAGCTCCCACATCTGTGAATTTTTCACATCTGAAGCTTGTGATTCACATCAAAGGTTGCCACTGTGCCTGGCAATGGGAGCTCCACCACCATAGTGAATGTAATTGATTCCAATACATTATTCAAGACTCGCTCCTAAACATATTCACCAATCTGGAGTCAATTGAGCTGCAAGCCTATACAATTGCAGAGCTATTCCCAGTCAACCAAATGAAAGAAATACAGGCAATCGGAGACAAGCTGCTGAGAACAGTCAAACAGTGATGAAATTCGATGAGAATCTGTTGTGTGAAATTCTATTCAGAAGAAGTTAATTTTTTTGTGGCTTTTCTTACTGACCATGAAATATTTTCACTTACCAAAGCTGTTAAACTTTTAAGTTATGAAGTCAGGAACGGCTGTCCTAATTTGTCCTTGAAGGCATTTATCTACTGTACACCTTTTCTTTGAATGGGACATTCACTTCTGTGTTCAATACAAGGTACAATACAGTTTGGATGAATAGGCATAACATCTTCCAGAGGTAAATACATTGTCAGTTATGATCCTCTTTTTCATGACCGATGAGACTGTAGTGTGCTTTAAATGAAAAGTCCCAACTTTAAAAAGATCCACTGACTGCAGTTTGTTCCCATTTTGCACCCTCTACCTCACACTTCAAGTCGTTGTGTATATGCGCTCCACTTCCCAGCATAAATCAATGTAGTTTGAGCCAAATGTCAACATTGGTTAGAAAGAAAGCAGCGGGCAGAGGAGACAAAAATACAGAGAAGGCGCATTGATTCATTATATAAGGTGGTTTGTGACATTATACAGGGTATCTCTGGTCAAAAGTGTAAGTCTCTAAAAGGGCATTCCCATTCATTTACAGCAGGAAAACTTTTGGGTGTTTTGGTCTGTGTGTTTCATAGATCATATATCACATCCATCTATTTCTTTCAAAGCGGCACTTTTAAACTTATATCTCTCAGACGTAACAGATATTGGGCTCTGGCTTATTGATTGCTTACTATTCAGCAGACTTCATTAGAGCAGTACTTACTAGTGGCAGCATGTTTTGTTTGATCAGTCATTAGCAACTAATCATTAATGTGTCTGAACATTTCCCTTTTATCTTCTGGACAGACTTATCTGGGGAGCCATTCAATAAGTTGAGCCTGGCAAGGTTGAAGAATATACTTTGTGATCAAAACGAATTATCTTCCACCCTTGTGCATCTACTGAGTGTGTTTTTGCGGTATAGATCTTGAGCAGGTTGAGAGAGAAAGTCAATGAAAAGGTGTTGAGAATCAAAGATTATTTAGTTAGGAGTGGAAAAGATGGAGGCTCTTCATGTCTCTTAGCAGAGGATGAAATCTTTTTCATATGCCATCAGATTTTCCAAATGGTACTTCTAAGCCAGACAATTGATTTATATCATAACCGCTTTCTTCCTTGTTGTTCACAGCATATAGCAGATCAGTTATGCGTGGTTTCTGCTGTTACCATATGTGTTGAATGTTGAATTAATCAGTTTGCATACATATGAGGTGAGGCAGACAGGGAGAAAGACATTGGGATAATTAACTGGATCTCAGTTGTAGTTGACACTGACACACAGTAACGTTCAGCATTAGTAATGTGATGTTTTACATCTGTACTAGGATCATGCATTCATTATTGCCCGTTGACTACATCTACCCCACCTTAATTGGCTTATGTTTCAAAATGACAGCATCTGGAGCACTGTGTTGTATTAAATGCATTCACAAATAGCTTCTTTTAATGATTTTTCTCTCAGGCTATTTCTGTCTTCTGTTATTTTCACTGTTTCGTTCTTCTCTCCAAACATTTTCTTTCCTCTGCAATCCTTCTTCCCCTCTTGCAGCTCTTTCCCCACACCTACTACTTTCATCATCCTTCTTCCTTATTTTTCCTTCTTTTCCAGATATTTACATCCCCATTTACTCTCCTGTTTTTTCTTCACATCTTTCTCCATTTTTAGAAAAGCACAGGTCTTAAGTGAGCAAAAGCTGCAGCCAGAGACTCTGTGATTGATAAATCCCTCCTTGCCAGTGACAGGGGGCTCCTCAGCTCCAATCACAGAACAAATTGGCTAAAATGCCTGCTGGTGTTTATGCACAGCCACTGTTAGTAGGCTGCTCTCTGGTTTGATAAAAACTAGAAGGAGTCAGAGGATATGAATAAATGAAAACACTGAAAACCTGTGCCAGTAACGTCAAAGGTTTTTTTTGTCCAGTTACAAATGTTCCATTCAGAATCTACATTCAACAACCGCTAACTCTAACTGCATGGTTGACTTAGGGTTGAATTCTGATAAGCGTGCAATCATAGAGTAATACACTATATGGACAAAAGTATTGGGCCACCTACACATTATACCTACAGGTGCTTTAATGACATCCCATTCCAAATTCATAGGCATTAATATGAAGTTGGTCCCCCCTTTGCAGCTATAACAGCTTCCACCCTTCTGGGAAGGCTTTCTACAAGATTTTGGAGCGTGTCTGTGGGAATTCCTGCCCATTCATCCAGAAGAGCATTTGTGAGGTCAGACACTGATGTTGGACGAGAGGGCCTGGCTCACAATCTCCGTTGTAGTTCATCCCAAAGGTGTTCAGTGGGGTTGAGGTCAGGGCTCTGTGCGGGCCAATCAAGTTCTTCCACACCAAACTCATCCAACCATGCCTTTATGGACCTTGCTTTGTGCACTGGGGCACAGTCATGCTGGAACAGAAAAGGGCCTTCCCCAAACTGTTTCCACAATGTTGGAAGCATAAAATTTTCCAAAATGACTTGGTAAGATGAAGCTTTAAGATTTCCCTCCACTGGAACTAAGGGGCCAAGGCCAACCCCAGAAAAACAACCCTATAGCATTATCCCTCCTCCACCGAACTTTACATTTGGCATTATGCAGTCAGGCAGGTAACGTTCTCCTGGCATTCGCCAATTCAGTGAGCTCTTTAGAACGACCCAGTCTTTCACAAATGTCTNTGGGGTTGAGGTCAGGGCTCTGTGCGGGCCAGTCAAGTTCTTCCACACCAAACTCATCCAACCATGCCTTTATGGACCTTGCTTTGTGCACTGGGGCACAGTCATGCTGGAACAGAAAAGGGCCTTCCCCAAACTGTTTCCACAATGTTGGAAGCATAGAATTTTCCAAAATGACTTGGTAAGATGAAGCTTTAAGATTTCCCTTCACTGGAACTAAGGGGCCAAGGCCAACCCCAGAAAAACAACCCCATAGCATTATCCCTCCTCCACCGAATTTTACAGTTGGCATAATGCAGTCAGGCAGGTAACATTCTCCTGGCATTCGCCAAACCCAGACTCATCCATCAGACTGCCAGATAGAGAAGCGTGATTTGTCACTCCACAGAACACGTTTCCACTGCTCCAGAGTCCAGTGGCGGCGTGCTTTACACCACTCCATCCGACGCTTGGCATTGTTCTTGGTGATGTAAGGCTTGCATGCAGCTGCTCGGCCATGGAAACCCATGCCATGAAGCTCCCGGCGCACAGTTTTGGTGCTGACATTAATGCCAGAGCTGGTTTGGAACTCTGCAGTTATTGAGTCAGCAGAGCTTTGGCGACTTCTACGCACTATGCGCCTCAGCACTCGGCGACCCCGCTCTGTAACTTTACGTGGTCTGCCACTTCGTGGCTGAGTTGCTGTGGTTCCTAAACGTTTCCACTTTGCAATAATACCACTTACAGTTGATCGTGGGATATCTAGGAGAGAAGAAATTTCACGAACTGACTTGTTGCAACAGTGGCATCCTATTACGGTATCACGTTCGAATTCAGTGAGCTCTTTAGAACGACCCATTCTTTCACAAATGTCTGTTAAGGCAGACTGCATGGCTAGGTGCTTGATTGTATGCATCTATGGCAATGGGACTGAATGAAACACCTGAATTCAATGATTAAGAGGAGTGGCCCAATACTTTTGACCATATAGTGTATGTTTGATGGGGTATCATTAATAAGGCCGCAGCAACACAAAGAACCCATGCTTTCTGTAGTGAGTGAGCCTGCACCAGAACAATTGCTACGCATCCATAAATTGGCATGTTAACAGAAAGCCCCCTCAAAGTTCTCTGCCACACAATGATAGGCTTTATGGGAAATTTAATAAGTCCCTATCTGTGTATTGCCCACATGCCTTATCGCTGCCAATAGAAGAATATCCATTTGGCCTCTGACATCTTCAGAATTATGAGCCCTCGCTATTTATGAGCCCATCCTTATTCTTTACCCCACATCCTGCACTGCCACCAGCCCAACTCACTTCCTGACTTACTGCATCTGTGTGTCCAAACCCCATTTTTTCTCCCTCTTCACCTCCCTCATGCTGTAAGAGCCAAACACAATTATTAGCCATTCAGCCAGATAAGCCGAGGGCCTCAAAGAGGGGTGCCTCTGATCTGGATCTACTTTAGAGAAGAGGTTAATAATATCTTTGAGAATAGTCGCTAGCAACAGGACCTGGCACGGCCTTCTCTGCTGATCAGTGTTGGGGGGTGTTTGGGCAAGGTGAAGCGGGCATAAACACGTGCAGGGAAGCGGCATTTACATACTTGTGTGCCAAGAGCTGGTATTTAATTACCAGTCTGCCAAGATGGTGGGATCAGTTTGCTTGTTGTTCCATTTGTGATCATTGCCATCTCATGAGATTGCTGCCTTGCAGGAAGGGCCAAGGACTTTGGCAACAGAATACCACAGCAGGCACGAGTTACTGGTGTGCACATGTGTATGTACCCAAAACAGTGATTTTGTAGCAGTTATATAATTATGAATCATACCAGACCCAAGCTTTCAGTTCTATTCCATTATTGGAGCATGGTCTTTGTTTCCTTCCTCTTATGTGTCACTACCCATTTTGTCCCTCAGTCCTAATAAAGTAACGCAAATAGTCTCTGGTATTTTGAGTACAATTTCCCAAGCTCTATGTCATTGTCAGTTCATCAAATCAGGTCTTATTGTTTATATGTGACAGTAGCAGGTTTGAGCTGTTGCCTTTAGGGCGGAGTCTCTTAGGATACAAATATACATACTCATATACACACGCTCTCGCTCAGCTCCTTTGCTTGTGCAGTGACGCACAGAGCAAAGTGCCAAGAATAGAACAGATCAGTTGCATTTTCCCGCAGTCCTTCCAGGATTTATCGACTCAACTGGGCAAAAACAATCATTTTATGTATTTCACGTTAGTTAGCTAGCTTTATTTTTGTAAGGGTGGTACTAGTATTGGGCACAGGCTCACACAGAACCATGAACTCACTAACTCACTGACTTCAGTGGCAGTCATTATAAAAACAATTTGATAAAGGGTTGAAAAACATGATGATGAAAGACACCATGAGGTACAAAGTCATTTAATGCGATTGTTTCTTCTACCCGAGCAAGTAATCAATGTTAAACTTATCTACAAGCAACTTTTTCCTGATTTAATTTTATTCCATACCAAGATATTGGTAATCATGGACTCTCTAAAGTGCTACTTTTCCTTTCTCTATAAATGGCCATGAAACCTTTGCCTCATTTCATTCTTCTCAATTGCCACCCAACTGAACATTAGGTGACATTGGGCCAATCACTTCAAATTGCTAGTGTTGTGCCCATTGATTGGTTTCCCCTGACTAGAGAAATAGTCAGTCATTCAGAGCTTTGTAGGTGGTATCAGGTATGGTAAGAATCAGGGCATACTTTGTACATAGCTAGCGAGCAACCTAGCTACATCCATGAAATATAATGGTAGAAAAATTGCTCCAAAAATGTGAAAAGCTGGATAAGATTGATGCAGCTGTACAGGTTGTTGTAATTCAACTTAAAGTTAACATCTTCTAGCAACCACCAAGCAGCTTCTGTGTTCAATCAAAATGATACTGGCAGAATATGTCACTTAACACTGATTGGTTAGGGCAAAACACAATAAAGTTACACCCCACCTCCCAACAAGAAATCAGTTTACACAATCACAATGTCGAGTTGAATGAGTGGAATTAAGTAACTGAGTAATTTCTACTGGGTGGGTTTCTACCCTCCTCACTTTTTAAAATCCTATTTTGTCCTCTTACTTTTACAATTTAAGCTTGGTTTACTCACTAAAATCTCTCTAAAAAGTGTAATTTTCATTTCTATCTGTCAAAATAATCCCTAAATAAGATTGTATATTTACAAAAAAGAACACTGTCCTTAACAAACATTATTTAACATAAAATATACACAGTCTCTATCAGTGAAAACAAAATTGAAACCACACCTATGCCCTTGTTTCCAACTGTTACTATATCATGGAAAAGCAGGGTCATCATGATACATTCCCACTACAGACTCATTAGTTTTGAAAATCAGTGTTGAATGTACTAAAAAATCTATATCGCTAATTATTTTTGCTCTTGCCGGTCCTCAATTTGTCATTTATCCAAACATTAAGGACTAAACTTTTTTTCTTTTTACCTTACCTTCAGATGTCACAACAAGCCATAGACGAGCCTTGGTAATGTACAATATATTTTTAGCTAATACATTTTGGAGAGGGTCAAAGTACGTAATCATGCAATAAAATCCCTCAAACATGACAAGATGGGAGAACAGCAGAGGAGTTGGATACCAAAGGGAGTGTTTTATTTATTTATTTTTTCATCCAGTGACATTAGTGACTCCCCAAAGTCAAAGTGAGAAATTCAATTAAAGTAGTTTTAATTTAGCAATTAAATGGAGATGTAAGCAGAACTGGATGTAATTTGACAGATGAGTGAAAGTCCAGAACCCAAAGCATGATATTCAGTGCTCGCAGGTTCATAATCGTTTGATAATCGATTTGAGATGAAAATGGGAGGTGGCTGGGGAATTGTCCAGCTTAAGCTACATTTATCACGATCAAAGTGGAATATCTGTCATTAGTGTACTGAGTTGAATCTGTTGAGCTTTCATTCATTTTCCATGACATGTTTTATTTATTTTGTTTAAGTGAAATGTAGCGCCTTTTAGTGGAAAAAAATATTTGTAACATGCAGTGCCCTTTAAATAGACAATTGATTTGCTTTTAATTATGTTGTATACTTCAAATAAGGAACAGTTTTCATCCATTTTATTTCCCTACTTGACCAGCTAACAACACACCAGCATGCCTCTTTTTCACAGAGTAGTGAAATGGTTTTCATGCTTGACGCAAACATCTAAAAATTACAGGTTTTGGAATGGAGTCTGGTATTGCACCACATCTGTGAAAGACTCTACACAAGGTTGTCTACTCAATCAAAGTACATGAAAGCACACACAATAAAGAAATAAAAGAAATGTTGATGTTTTCTTTGGGCCACTTCTACACTGTTAGCTTACATTACTAGCCTTGGAACTTTTAAAAAGCTGTCAACTGTCTTGGGCTGTTTCTGTTATTTCTCCTGCACAAACGTGAGTAGGCAGATCTGACGGGGCCGGACAGAACTGGCAGCTAGCCCGTGTATCTTAGTTAAAGGGCAGTGTGTGCATAATGCTGGTACGGTGGAGTATCAGGGTCTATAATCTCTTCTGGAGCAGTGTCATCATGGCAGGGTCAGAGTCCCCTCTCGCCAGCACAGAGGGAGAAGGAGAGTGGAGTGGAGTTGACAGTCTGGACACCGTAGGCCATGCATAGTGGAGCTGCAGGCCAGCTAGGCACAAGGACAAATGACATATTGCAGCACACATTAGCATTTTTGTCTGGCATAGCACTTAGTGTTAGAGTTAGGAAATGATGCAAATTTGCCATATGCATGTGATTGGTGCGGTAGAAAGCATATTAGCTTTGTGTGCATCAGGGTAGACTGTCTCAAAGGCCACACTGGCTAACGCTTAACACAGCGATAGGCGCTTTTCAAAATATCAACAAGAATCAGTGGATTTCTGATATGCAAAGTCTAAGGTGGGCCTATTGTGCATTTTAAACCATTGCACTTCTTAGGGTTGCATTGAATAGGCTACTGTTACACATCTTACTCTAGTAGCTTACTCTAGCATTTAGCTTAGCGCAACCAAGAAAGTGGAAATAGAAATGCAGCAACTGCAGATGTTCAAGATGTTCACAGTGTCGAGAAATCAGCCCCTTGTTGCCATATTTGTGTTTTCTCTTGGTTCAGATGATTGCCCCAATAAGCTGATGGTGCACTTCACCAGGCAGGGGGAAATGTACACAGAGGCAGGCTTCAACAGATGCTGCTTGCTCATGTACTCTGAAAAACTCTCCTTTTTGCAAGTCAACAATTTGAACGTACGCTACGAGAGCTGCTTGTTTTTATTCGTACTCTGGCCTCCTTGAGAGAGCTTGCTTCTTAAAATATTCATCTCCTTTTTTCCCTCTTATTTCTCAACTAAGTTTTTGTCAGGAGAACAATTTTTAGAGCCTTTTTTCCCTCTCTTTACAGTTCTCTCTCTCTTCTTTGTGGACTGGTTTGTTTGCCCCTCAAGACTTCAGCTTTCTGTTGTTCTTATCTGGGTCAGTTTGTGAGTGGAGTTTCTCCTCAGCTTTTTTTTAAATGGTACCCCCCCCCCCNCACACACACACACACACACACAAAGAAAACAACAACAAAAGGGGGATAAGTCTATTCTTGGCGCGCTACACCAGTAACAGGGGTTGTCTTCTTTTCATTGTGCTAGGTGACATGAATATTGCAAACAAGAGGACTTACTGTGTGGGAAATGAATTAGTACTATTTTTCCACATGAAAAGGGTCTGTCAGTCTCTGTTACACATGTGCACCTGATTTTCTCACGCTCCTTTTCTCTCTCCCACTTGCTCTTTCCCTTTTTCTTCAACCTCAGCATTACAAAATGAATGATGAATGTTTTATTATATTATTTTCCTGTTCTCGTAGTTGCCAGGAGGTATACACAGGAGGCATTTCGACAGTGCCTTTGTGACATTCCCCCAGGGTTCTACAGAGGATTGAAGCATAGCAGAGAAGATTAGCATGTTTTGTATTATTCCTCTAAACCCTGGAAGGTGAATGTGGAAGGTCACAATTGTATACTATATAGTATAAAGTACGCCTGCCATTGGATTAAGGCCTGTCCAGTGGAATTATATTAGCTGCCATAGTGTAACATACTATGTGATGTCTTAAACACCATAGACCATGGCCATAAGGTTGTGTCACATCATAATATGCAAGTCAGTATTGTTAGTCACGCTATTTTTCATATATTGAAAGTGATAAATGCTTCATTGAAGTGTTAATTTCGTAAAGTTCAGGCTTAATGGCATTTCAGTCAAGGGAATTGGAAACTGTTATAAAACCGGTTTTATCATCATGCCTTGTAATAATTTTAAACCTGTGCAGATTTCTGGGATTACCTTAATGAAAGGTCAAACTTCAAGGTCAAACAATTTTAGATTAATTCCACTCTATTTCAGTGTTTCACCTGTACTGTAGTTGATCAAATTCAACTCCCATCCAGCACCTCAGCACAGCACCTAAACCGGTGTGACGCTGTCCGATTGATTGTGCTTATCTGCAACACTTTTTTTTACTCCAACACCTCCTCCCTTATTGCCTGATTGCTTCGCCTCACTTGATAGGTTCTGTGTACGTCAATATTTTAGTCAGAGATTAATTTCACTGCTGAATCTTGGCATTGGAAAGCTCTCAGCAATCAGATAATATTTATAAAGCCATCCTTGACCCTGAACGTGGAGGATGAAGGGAGAGAGACAGAGAGGGCAAGAGAGTTAAGGGGGGAACATTATTGAGTCTCGCAGCTCATCACATTCACCTCTTCAAGCTAATGGGATCCTCATCCTCTGGTTTGACAGAATGACCTGCTTGTCCATGTTAATTCATTAGAGCCATATTTCCAGCCTATCTGGCCCTGAAGTTCTTGTCGAGCAGATCCCTGAGCACCCTCCCCCAGTGGTTCCCGTTTCATACCTATAAGCATAATGTTGACTTCTCTCATTTTCAGGGAGCATACGGACAACATCGCGCTAATCCTTTGCTAAGACTGCACGGTCAATCATATTAAATCCTAATACTTTCAAGGTGACCCTGGGCATGGATTGAAACGGCAATGTGCCTCAGATGAGGGGGAGGACGAGGACTTTTATCTTTTCATTAAATTTACATCAACACAATTTATGAACTTACAAGCTGACGATCATTGTGAACCATTTTTCATTTTCCCTCAGACTGATTGTGAAAACTGTGGCTCTAGACCAGGGCTCTACTCCCTGTGATTTTGCCCTTTATACGCTTTTTGTTAATTGTTTTTCCCAAATTAAGTAGCGGTTGGATTAACTCAAAGATCACACAATGTGTCGGTTGACAACAAAACAGCAAGCCAATAAATGAACACACCCTTCCAGCCACCATCAGCCTCAGTTAGTTTGCTTTGAAATTGAGATTTTCTTCAATTAGCACTTTATTTGTCAACCTGGAGCGGAATAAATGGGATTTCAAAGAGACCTATTATGACAAGAGAGTGCATATCCAAACGGGCGAGCAAAATATACCCTCATTACTGCTCTTTGACTCATTTATTATGGCTACAAAGTATTACGCACTTAATCCAACAAAAATGCTATATGGCACTGCTAAGAAATATTGATTGCAGAGGGACCTATACATCATCTAGTTTCATTATCGACAATTTTGTTCAAGGAGAATTGGAGTGTAATGCCCAGTGTGGGGTCTTTATCTCATTGCAGTGTGGATGATTGAGGTGTTTTTCTGTACACAGTGTAGCTGAAACCCAGGATGCTTCTGTTGGCTGTGACTAAGATTATATGGTGTTGCAGGACGCACTGTACTGTTGCTGTATTTATTGATTTCTGAACATGATTTATGCTCACTCTGCCTTTTATATAATCATTAGGAGACACTTGAACATTCACAGCCTTTCAGGTCAATAATTTAGTTCTCCTGGTAAGAGCCAGGAAGCTGCAAAACAAGCTTGGTGTCATTCTCCTTTCACAATAGGTAAGTGTTAGTGTTGCTTGGCAAAATGTGTTCCAAGGGCGCATCGTATATGTAACAATTCTTACTTTGCATTCTTCATGTACTTCTACACAGATGAATATAGCAGTTGTTCACATAGGCTTTAGTCATAGTCATCTGTGCACTGACAAATTGGCATATTATGGACATGCTCAACCAATCAGGAAGAGCTTATTTAACATTATGGGTGCTGCATCCACAAAAAAACACTTCACAGATCCAGATAGAGATAAATAAGTACTTTAAATAACAATCAGTTATTACTAAAGAGAAAAATTACCTCTGTCTTTATTGTGCAGCAGGCAGCACTACAGTTGCACTGCGACATCTCCAACAACATGAAGACATATGGGCAGTGGTGAATCAGTAGTCAGTTGAACACATCAGAATGCTGTCCCACTTATAAATCAATCGATGGCCTACAAAAGGCCATCACATAGAGCTTCCACTATATGACAATTCCCAGTCAGTTTTCAGTAGACTCGCTAATCAATCAGATTCCTGCAGCTGGAAGCAATGGCCACTGAGATGATGGCATTTGTTGTCCCAGCGAACCACATCAGAGGAATTGAGTTGAGAGGCTCAAAAATGCATTATTCCAAACTATTGATGCACAGCTGACAACTAGGCCTGAGGTTATGATTTCACAACATCTACCGTCATACAGGTCTGTCGCTGATGTATTGATCTGTTTTCATAGGCTGCCGGTTGTTAAATGGGAATACCTACTGATGACCATAGTCATACTTACAGTTTACTTATAGTCAGATTGTACTGCACAAACACTCTCACTCTCTTACTATATTTCGTCTGAAGCAGAATCCTGTTTATCTAATTTCCCCAACCCTTCTTTCCTGAATGTCATTCAAACTTTACCCAACTTATTTACCTGATGAAATCAAGACTCACTGAGCAGAAAGCTCTTCACCATCTATTTCTTCAAAATCAATGAAGATTAGGCAGAAGAGATAAGTAAAATTACCCAATTTGACTACAGAATGGTTGGATGGGGGGAAGGAATTTCTCCGCATTCAGATACTTTAGATTTGTCAATGAACCTTTGCCCCTTCTAATCAAAAAATGTTGATATTGAGGCCCAATTTTTGGTGGAAAAGAAATTCTTTTGGAAGTGAATGGTTGACTGACATCCATCAGAAGCTACAATGATTAGTAGTTGGTAACTAGGAAATTAAAATACACTTATAAAGAAGTGTTTAATTTCATTAATTAGTTTCAGCTGTGAGCTATAAGAACTGTATCCAGAACTAATGCAGGGTGGATACAGCATAAATGCTTAATAGGGGACAATTAAAAGGGCTACATCTGCACTGTGAAAATGGATCAGGAATGATTGCATAGGTGCACTGAAGTTTGGTCTAAGGGATTCTCATGAGACCTTTTAATCATGTGCTCATGTGCATACACACGCAGGGACTAATCGAATAATCTACACCAGCAAGTACATGACTGGTTGGCCTTCCCTTCCCTTCCCCATCAGGCTTTAACAACAGCGCATAACTCATAAATCTCATACACACTGCCTAAATAGCGGATATGCATACCCATGATGCATTAGACAACCATTAATGATTACTGACTGCACAGTGATTTAGATCGCTGAAAGAATGATGACTCATCACACTGTGGTATGATTGATGAAGTAGTTGCATTTAGATCAGTGCATTGTTTGGTGCTTAGCATACACACACCTTATGTTGATATATTTAAATGCTATGTAATTAACTTAAGGAATTTGTTGCAAGTAGGTTACTGGCAGTACAGTAAGGAATTCCTTTTTAAATGCCTCAAGGATTTATCATCCATATATGATAGGAAGAGCTCAGAATTGTCTATGGAATGAAACTGATACCATTAGCTGTTTATTACTGATATTTCATTGTGTAGTTTTGTGCTCCAGAGTTAAGTCAAAATTGCCATTACTCAAGTGACTTGAATGAATCCCACTGAGGAGCCAATAATGCCCAGTGCAAACTATAGCAATAGAAAACAGAAAGCTTTAGAATCACACAGTTGCCAGGGAACCCACTACCACTATGACTGTGCAGCCGCTGCTCCCCTCTCACTCTGAAACGCCTAAGATTGATGTGTTCATTTAACATTAGCCTCCAGCACCACAAAGAGGATAAGCACCTGGGCTCTAAAAATACCTCCTTTTCAGATTATGTAAGGAAGAGAAAATCAGATGAGTGAAATTACACTCCAAATGGAACCCCATTCATATTACACTGTGCTCCTTGCCAGCGATCCACTGTGTTCACAGTAATGCCTCACTTGCTACTGAAATATTGATATTCATATGGAAATGCTACCCTTTATTAACATAATAACATAAACAAATTGGGGATTTGATTTGGGTCCAAGGAAAGAGGCAGTGGGGCACTTTTGGCAAGCTTACTAGTCAACAGCTGTGCGTCTCAACGCAGCATGATGTATGCTATACAGCTTCAATCGGGAAGCTTTTGATGCTGTATTTTTGTCTATAAGAGAAAATGTATGTGTGTGTGTTGGTGGTTTCTTGTGGGGGTGAGGGGAGTGTGATTATATATCTATAAGCTTGTTGTCATAATAACAGTGCCAGGCAGGGCTTACTCTATTTTTTTTCTTTTATATTCTAAGAAAAACAGCCCCTGGGAATAAAAAGCTAACAATTAACTGAGCTGCATCACCCATTTAAGGCTTTTAAAAATTTCATGTTAATGAAAATAGTATCACAGGCGGTAGAAAATGGCTGCTGTTCAAGACTGTCCTTTTTTCTGCAAAGGATTTGCATTTATGCAGATGATCCTTCTCTAACCTTAGTTTATTTACATTAAAGTGTGTGTACACAAATGCATGTGTGGGTGATTGTGGTACATACAGTAGTTTCTCCACAATTCAACAAGCGTACAAGTAGCAACTATTTTACTCAATGACCCTCGATTCCACTCACTCCAATGGAGATGAGGTAGCTGGTAAAGGTCACACACTTAAAATAGATCCTACCTAGTATGGGCAAATGGCGGTAGGAAAAAAGAAACATAACAAGTCTAGTGTCACTCCGTCAAACAGCAAGTTTTTTTCTTTTTATGGCGATATTTTTCAGCAGCCATGTCCCCTCTCATCACTGTGTTTCTCTCCATGCAAGTGAGATGGAAAGAATGGGGATGTGGTCAGTCATTCATGTCTAAGAAGACCTTGGAGGACCAGAGAGCTTTGCTGCCGGGACTTGACAGCACAAAGCTGATAGATTGGTTCGCCCAGCAGACAAGCTCAGGCAAAAAAAAGCAAGACACCATGACCACACCTGGGACATTAAATCACACTAGAATATCATTAGGTTGATTCCTCTTGGGGACGGGCGCTAATAGGTCCATTTCACACTAAAACAACTTGGGGATAGAGTATATCACATCAAGGTAAAATCAGAGTGTATTGCAAGAGCATGCCATGTGGATTCCTGGGGAACTTATTTTCTTTGTTCATGTTCACACTGAAGATGCACTCCAGGAGGACCATATGTAGAGAAAGCAACTGCATGTCTGTATATGGCAATGGCATGATAAATGTGCAGTGCCCCTGAAAGTGGGAGTAAATTAGAATAGACTGGTGAGGTTTCAGACTAGTGCTCTGTATTAGGGGTGCAACTAAAGATTAATTCCGTTAACGAGCCGTTAATTTTCAATTATTTTCTTGATTAATTGTTTTTTCTGTAAAATGTCAGAAATTTGGGAAATATGTCCATAATAATGTCCCAGAGCCCATAGTGACGTCTTTATATTGCTTGTTTTGTCAGACCAACAGTCCAAAACCAAAGGATATTCAGTTTATCATATATATGAGAAGAGAACAGCAGGCTGAAACCACAGAATGTCGAACAAATGACTGAGCCAATTAATTGTCTGTTATTTGACGTTTTACTACTGATTGACTCATCAGCTGGGTATGTATCCTAGTGCGAGTTATCATCATATTATGTCATGGAATGCATTTAAATTTAAATCACCAAAAAACAACATACTAGTTTTGAGTTTTCAAGGAGAGAGAATTTCTTTGTTGCACATATGAAATGACACCAGTGACTTTGTAGTGAAGCCACCTCGCATCTTCCTCTGTGTTCCCATCATTCTTGCATGCGATCATTCGGCAGCCATCAGACAGGCAGCAACAGACGCAATTCCATCTGCCCGACGAGAAGGACAAATCACAGGGGTGCATTTGATTCATGTGCTCCCTGGTGAGAGAAGCCCCTGCCGCTCTACCGTTTATCCTGAAATCTTTTTTTGTGTGTCATAAGCTCCAGGGGTACTACTGCTCCCACTATACTCATCAGTCCCCGTGGCATCTAATGGAAGGAAGAAAAGCAAGAGATCAGATTTGCTAATTAGGCTGAGTTTAACATGTTCTATCTAATCCAAGCAAACGCAGTGCTGCATGCTCCAACCAACAGCTAAATGACCTGTGCGGAGGTATTAATTGCAATCTCTTAGTTATACATCTTAATTAACCCCCACCTCGCCGTGCACCACCACCAAAATAAACCCTTTTTCCTGATGAGATTGAATTTATAGCTGAAAGTGCCTCTTTTGTACTGTGAGTGAGCATGTTTTCCAATTAATTGGGAAATGCTTGAGAGAGAGATACTGCATCAAAAGTAATAAATATAACAGCAGGGAAGGGTTTACTCTATTCTCAAAGATTGTGATGAAATTATTAGATATGGGTAGAAAAAACCTTTGACTAATACAATGATTTTGCTCTTAATCTGCCTGATTACTTTCAAATAAAGCATAAAGCATAAAACAGACTTTCTCTACCACAAAATGCAAAACATGCTTTGTATTCAGTGTCTTGTCTAGACCAAATAAATGTGGGCACGGTTGCTGAAAGGAGTTCTACAGCACTGGTATATGTTGACAGCATTAAATATGCGTAAAAGTCACTTCATATATTCCTGTTGACTGCACATGATCATTGTAGTAGTGTAGAGTCTGAATACTTCTCCAGCAAGCATCTTCAAAAGTTCCTGAGCTGAAGAACTTTTATCACCAAAACTGGACTAATTACTGTAGTTAGGAGTTGGCAACGCAAGAGCCAGATCGTTTCAGATTTGGAGGATAATCATAGGGCTGAAGAGATTAAGGATTCACTAACCTAACCTAATTATTCCTGACACAGACGAGCAAGATGAGGCCTTAAAATCTGGGAAGAGAACAACAGAATTGCGCTGTGCGGTTTCAAAAAAGATGTTTGCTCATGCAGCTGTGTGGACAGGTCAATGCCCTTGTCAAAATAGAATGCGAGGACTGGTATTCAGGCTGACAATATGAGGTCCTCTTGACATTTCTGATGGATCTGTGTGGTTCCCTGAAAGTTTAATCACTCACCTTCAGTGTAGCACAAAGTAGATGGATAACGGTCTTGCATTTTATTGAACCCTCTGTAGTTAAATATGAAAAGATTAATTCAGGTGTTGTGCTTGAAAATAATTAAATTTGAAAGAAAATGTGGGGCAGAATGACAAGCTCCACGTGGGTGCTGAGTTTGTTCTAGTGGTTATCGCACTGCAATTTATTACTTTACGTTGGAATTGACTAATCCAAAAAATATTTGAAATTAGAAAAGACATGTTTGTGTCCTCATCCACCTATAGGTACATATATGAAGAATGGCAATTACTCATGTGGTTCCAGGTGACAAAAAGCAAAGCATTCATGAGATAAAAGTTGAATTGTTTTGCAGAATGGGCTAAGCCTGTGGATAGGCGACAGTAAGAAAATCAAAAGACTGTTGAGGGCAACATTCAGAGGGCCCAACAAAATATTCCAATATTAAAACTCTTCTTCTCTTCTTTTACTATTGTAGTTGGTTGGTAGTTTTCGGTACTTGTTAATTATATATAGTGCATAAAGTGTAACTTTACAATAACAGATGAGATTAAACGTTCAGAAAGGACAACAAAATGTAGCATTTCAAACGAATTGCATGCCTTACAAAGTGTATGGGGCAGCTAATGTTACACATGACATGTAGCAGGCAGATATGTAGGCGATTGAATTATTCAGATGACTCCCATTGGTGCAACAGGGTATTATGGTTCAACCCATATTGGCATGCATCTTTCCTGCTTATGTGTCCTTAAGCAAGACACCAAATCTCTACCACGCCTGCTTTTGTACAGCTTAAGATAGCCTCTAAAAATCCCTGTGCAGGGAGAAAGTGGAAAGAGACTTTTTCTGTAAGATCAATAAAGTATCACTTTGTTTTTATGAAAGTTGCCCCGGGCTTTTACACTGGCAACGTGTTTTCAGCATCAGTTGTAATGAAATGTTTGCTTGGTCGCGCACAGTTCTCTCGTGTGTAACAGCAGTATGCACGTTAAACTCCCCAATATAAATCCTTTAATCAATTTTCCTCTCTATTGCTGTAGACCTTTTGCTTAAAGAGTGCTTAAACACACTGTTGTCAGCCAGCGTTTACCAAGTACATAATTGTGAATAGAAAAGTGAAGTGGCAAGTTAGAGGGCATGTAGGGCTGTATGTGTAAAAACAGATCACTACTTGGGGATGGTAACAGTTTTCCAATAGTAAAGACAAAACAACAGCCCAGGCAACACTGTTTGATGTCGGGCCAGTTTCAGCCCACAGAGAGCAGTGTAGCAATGATTTTCTTACCGAACGAGTAAATGCAGGACTTAGAGGGATAATTTGGTTTTTAGGGAATTTGCTTGTTTTTCCTGAAGCTGCAGTTTAAATAGGTGGGATGTTTAAAAATAAATAAATTAAAAAAAGGGTTGGCATGAGCTTGCAATGAACAGTCACATCTATAATAAATGTGAAATAATTTATAGTCTTTAATGATTTTAGATACAGTTTATATGCATATATATATATATATATATTTATGTGTTATATGTATGTTGGCATAGAAATATACCCTAATTAAAGCATGGACCAGCTAAATTACCTTAATTGACCTCATTAGAATAAGTGGTAATGTTTAATGATGATTATGGCAGCACATCAGACAGCTCAAGGGCCCCTGTTTCATTTTTGTGAATCATACCTCAGAGAATAATCTGAGAGGGTATCTCCAATTATTCTCAATGACACCTGAAACCGGAATGGATGGCAGTCGTGACTGCTATATTTCGAAGGAAAAGAAAGAATAATTATGTTTTCTGAAGATGTGGGATGGAGAATAGTAAGCATCTCTTTCTCACAAAGAGTATTTATCTTCGGGCTGCTTGTCCATGTGTTTTTGGGCACCAGAGTCATGTGCACAAACGTGGGTGGATGCATGAGTGTCCTGACTTTTTTGCCTGTTTTCAAATTTGTGAGAGTTTTTGAGTGAGAGTCTTCATATCAGTCTGTAACTCAAGTTGAATAAATTGACCTTCTCTTTCAGACTTGTTTCCTGTGTAGGCTCAGGCTGTGTTCACAGTTGTCATTCTACTCTGTATAGTACACATATGCACATGGTGTGTGTTGAAACGAGGACTCCTTGTCCCCTCAGTGGAGTGTCGCTCCTGCTTAGACCCCATTTGGGCTCAATCCAAAGCGAGCAGTGCTGGCCCATTCTGCAGCCTCAGTTCCTCTGGTAAATGGCTGGCTGAGTGGCGGTAATTGCCTCCCGCCCTGCCAGTTCACGCTTGGAGCAGCAGCACAGAATGTAGTGCTGAGATTCGAACCATAGCTCCCATTGGATTACACTAAGCAAAGTGGGGTGTCCCGACTGCCACCCCATACCTCGCTCTCGCAGTCTGAAGCTCAGTACCGTAATATGCGGAGACACAGGACCGCAGACATCAGGCAAGGTCATTTTCCAATGAGACGCAGAGTTAGGAGAGAGATGTTTACTTACTTAAACAGAAAGGTCATTAGCAGGAGACATAAAGAAGCTCCGACAAATGAAGTCAAGCCCAGTTAATGTTCCATTCTTGGAAAGAGGAGGAGGTAGCTGAAAAAAGTTGAGAAAATAAATGGAAAATTGCCCTAACTGTATATCTCGATTCCCTCAGTAAGAGTGGAGTTTCTGAACCAAAGCAGGCATCTTGAGAGTGAAGGAAATAAACAGAAGTATATAGCGTATATACACAGTATTTTTCTTTCATATGCCTCAAACTGCCAGCATATCCCAAACAACCCTCAGGCAACAACTCATTTGGTTTTCAACCAATATTGTATTCTCAATATATGATGGTGTGATGCTTCTTTCTTGCAATTCCAGCTCAGACATCTGTTTGTATGGATGAACAGATGGTGGGAGAATACTCAGGAGGGTCTTGGCTATTGAGAAAAATGCTTGTGTGACTTCCCATCCCCCTAACACTTTTGCTTTCTCAGTACATCTTGCCCTGGAGGACACAAGTGCATAACTGGCACATGCGACTATCCCACCTACACTGTAACACACACACACTCTCATATGGATATTCATATATATATATATATGTGGTTATACGCATGGACACACAGACCCCAGGCCAAACTCACAAGCTAGCTGGTGGCGCACGGTCACATGTGTGGGTAAAAGATGTTTGAAAGCACACATGCATATGTCAGTGTGATGTCTTAATTCATGCAAAGAAATCTGAACGTGTGTGTGTTTGTGTGACAGAGGGGAAAGACAAGAAGATGTGTACAGGAGGAGGAACAGTGCACCAAATGAAGGCATGCGTGATACTGTTAATGTGCAGATCTGCAGTACAGAATTGGCTTCGAACCACATGTCTTAGTATTGTCTTAGTGGAGATGGTTTCTGTGTGTGTGTGTGTGTGTGTGTGTGTGTGTGTGTAGTCTCAAGGGACCCCCCCCCAGCTCATCAAAGTAGCATATTAAAATGAGATGACTCAGACTGATGATGACGCTGTGAGACCTGCTACGCCAGCAGTGTAGCAATGAATAACATGTTTGTCTCATTCTTGTCTCCCTCTACCCTCCTCTCGTTTTTGGTCGAATGAGGAGAAGACATTGGTACTAGCTGGACTTACACTGTCATATGCACACAGAAATTACAGGATAGTCTGACCATATGTGACACAGACCTGACCTTTTCCTGATTTGAGAATCAGATGTGTATGGTTTCCAGCTTCCAGTGAAAATACAGCCAAAGTTTGTATATTTGTGCCATGCTGGGCGAGGTCAGGGAAGTGATGCTGTCATGGAATGGGCTACAACCAGTTTGTAAAAAAACCAGCTAACAAATTTATAAGGCCTTACACCTTGTTATCATTATTATCAGTATTATAATGATTAACAACTCATCTATTAATTCTTCATCTGATTTACAGGTGTCATTTGGGAAAGATTGGGCCAACATGTTTAGCCTAGCTGAGCACAAAGACTAGAAACGGTGAAATTAATAGCCTTCATTAAGTGGAGAAATGTTTCCAACAATTCCAAAATTGTCTTATTTAGCTAGCAAGCTCATTTTGCAAAATTTCTACATGTTATACAATATACATTGTGTAAAAACTTGATTTGTCTGAAGGAACCTTTGATGGAGCAAGGCTAGCTGTTTCTTGCTGCTTCCAGTTTTGTGCTGAGCTAGACTAAGTATGTCAAGGACCAATCTGTACTGAAAGCACAGTATAAAATTGGTATCTTCTCATCCACCTTCTGTTAAGAAAGAGAGCAACATTTCTCCAAATGTCAGGTTGTCCTTTGATCATGTCTCTTACCACATATTAGAATCTGTGTGAAACACAGAGGGTAATCCACCATTACGTAACAGCAGCTGCATGGCAGATGTTGTGACCGACTTGTCAATTCACTTGAGTGTCACCGTGGTGATTGGTATGGATTTAGAGTGATTATTCAATATTTAATCAGATTTGCATATGTGATCACAGACAGGTGTGAAAGACAAATGGTCTGCCAACGGTGACCCTGAATTGTGGCTGAATGAGTTGGGGGTCATGGATGCATGAAGGGTTTTCTCCCAGCACCTTTTGAACCAAATTGTTATTAAATAACAATGTGTAAAAAAAACACCAAATTGTTTGACAGATGCTTGTTAAACTTTTGATGACTCTGGGGAACCTGTAGCCATCACCAACCACCAACCTCGTTTTCTCTTATTAAATCTGCATGCCTGGTAGCATCACCAAAAAAAAAATGCTTTTCTGATACACAGTGACACAGTGAATTTCACGTTCTTCCAAAGTGAAATTATATTTTTCTTATGGTTTAAAAAAAACTAAGTGAAAAAAGGATTTGAAGCAGGAGAGATTATATAGTTGATCAGTGTGAATTTATTTATATTTACACTTTAAAAATTTTTTTTTTTAGCATTTTTAACTCATCTAACCTCCTATAAGAGCTTCAAAAATCAACTTTGACAACTTTATTTTTGCCTGTTTTTCTGCATGACTTCTGACGTTTGCCACCAGCATCGGGAGCCTCTAGCAAAGCCGTCACTGAAATAAATCGTTAATGGCCTTTAGTGCCTAAGAGGACTCCTAACCACGGCCGGGGACCCAGGGTGATGGGCACTGAGCACCGGAGTGAGTGCAGCCGTTCCACACTGATAGTGCTGAATATATATGCCCTTGACATGACAAAGAGACGTGGAGGGCTGAAAGTGGTCACATTGCATTAGCATCGAGCAGGCTTGACTGGCTGACAGGGCAGTCTGACTGGAGCCCAGCGGTGGTAAAGGCAGTGCCGAGGAGGTGAGGGGAAGAGGGTCTACCATCCTTGGGGCATTACACAGGACAGTCAGATGGGGTCAGTCAGCAAAACCAAGCAGCCACCCATCAATAATTAAATCAGTCACAGTCAATATATTTTGGCATGAGCGCCTGAGCACTTTGATCACAACAGAGGACCCCACAATTGGCATCAAAGAGGAGAAATTAAGCTGCTTGTTTGACAGAGACTGAACTAGCTGCTACATGGATGCAGTGATCTGTACACCTGCTTTAAGAAATGCATGTGCATGTGCACAAAAGCAAGAAACCCTTCTCCAGCTATCAGCCTTTTCTCATTTAAAAGCAAGAGAGCGTGCACAGCGAGCAGTCCATTGCTCTTTATGGAGAGGATGGCTTTTCACCAGAGCTGTGGCCCCTCTGTCAAATTAGATTAAGGACTGCTTACTCATTATTGACAGGAGCCGCTTGCAGTAATGACCCATAGTGAGAGAGTCATTTACTTTGATGGTAAGAACACAGGCTACACTGGACATTTCCCACAGCGCATCTCTTTAGGGGGAAAAGAGCCCTTTGATGACCATTAGATTTTTGTGAATTATTCCACATCGCAATAGTCGTTATGCGTCTGGCCAACTTTGATCTAAAAATCGTCTGTCTGATGTTTTTTTCTCCCATTCCCCTTCTTTGGCCCACCCTAAAGTCAGTTGACAGGGAGGTTAGACTTTATAAAGGCCCCTCGGAGTGTGTGTTGGCATTTCATTTGTTTGAGTTGGAAAGATGACAGAAGTCACATTTAATTATGGGGTTCTTGTGTCAACTGAAGAGATAAGGGGGTATGTTGTGAATGCATGATGCATACAGAATGAGCACAGTCTGTTCTCTTCTATATTCAAAAACATATCTGACCATTAGGCTGCACTGTACCACATGGTGTGAGTTTTTGTGCTTCAGAATTCATTCCTATTCCCCACACTATGTTTGTGCATGTGTGTGCATCCATGCATTGTGTGCCCTCATGTGTATGTTTACATGATCTGTTTCCATACCCATTTGAATGTGTGTTGTGCATTTGTGATTGTAGACCATTCCAGAGCCCTTAAGCTGTGCAGCTGCCCTGTACAAACAGCAGGGTGCCCAATCAGATGCTAAAGAGGAAGCCTGATATTGTGTGCAGCACTATGTGATTAACACTAGCCAGATTGCGAGAGGAAGCAGCTGTCTGCCTTTGATTAGCTATTACACATTGAGAGTGTACTCTTAAAACATATCAGTCCATTAGGAGACAGGTTAAACAATGCAAAGTCATTTTCATCCTATTGTTAAACTCCTATTCAGATCAGATTCGCAGAGAAAATGGTGCAATATTGGTCCTGGCAGTTGGGCAGAAGAAGAAGTTGTTGCTCATCAAGGTCCAGCATCCAGAGCTGACAGTATGCTTTACTACCAGTGACAGAGACTGATCTGCTGTACAGCCTTGGTACCGTTCGTCTCTGCAGCTGTAGATTTAAATGTGAGATTTTAGATGTCCTCCCTGTTAGCCCTTGGCCTGCCCAACCTGTCATGATGACTTCAACTCTGAGACTTGACTCATGTGCCATCTCTCCTCATCTCAGTGCATATGTTACCACTGATCTTTATAGGGCATGTGTAATGGTAACATTTCTTATGATAGCATGGTAACATTTTGCATGATTTATTTGCTTTCCTGATAATTTCCATCTTTTTTTGCCCCTAAGTTGTATTATCTAGCAAGAATCTTTCCCATAGGATTTCAAAATTGGGGATGACACTATTTATGTCCCTTTCAGCAGAGCATGGTAAAATACCATGGCAAGTAACAAATGGCAATTAATAGACACTTTCAGGGTTATGCAATCATCTGCTCTACTGATTGCTGCTGGGTGTGGCCTGTGGTTGCTGTAATTGCTGACCCACTGACATATGTTATGATAATAGTTTCAGGTGCTCATCCCATATTCAGTGGCTTGTTCCTTTTAGATTTAGAAGCAAATGAGAATTTAGATGTTTGAAGTCTACAAAAACTGTACACAATTTTTACAAGTTTCCTGTTTGTAGTCTGAGGTGGAAACAGATTCAGCAAAAAATAGAAAAAACTGTTCATTGTAGTTATAGAACATACAACCTCGCCCTGTTTTTACCCCCAGCTCCTTTAGCTGTATCTGGCTCTACGTGCCCAGTTCAAAGCAATCTGGCAGGTAGAGTTAGAAAAGATCACAATGTTGTCAAACAGAAATCAGATTTGCTCCACTCTCCATTAGCCTTAGCGCCTTCACTCTCCCCCCTGGAGATCACATTAAATGACATCTGCTATCATCAGGATAACCTGTGTCAGCTCCGTGACAAGACTGCAGATGCTGGGCAGCAGATTGTGAGGGGATGGAGGAAAAAGAATAGAGATAAAGGAGATACAGCTAGCTTAGGAGTTCTCACACTTACATTAGAGCTTGTTAAATCTGTCCCAGGACATAATTAACATATAAATTGATGCTGGTTCATAAACCAGGCATGCTACAGTTGAGAACAGCTTCATATCACTGGGAGGATAGAGAAGAAGAATGTATTTAGGGTGTATAGCTCCAGCTCATATCACCACTCTAATAACATACTATAGGACATGGAAAATGTGATCAGAAATCATGCATGTTTCACAGTCCACTGAGTGACAGCAGACTGAGCGGTTGTCAAAAGTAGCGATGCATGGCCTGGCTCTGGAGCATCAGCCACAACCAAATAGCGCTCCTTATCTTCTGACAGTACCATTTGGAGAGCTCACACTCTTCTATCTGTGTCTCTTTCTTGCTCTTTCATTGCCATTGCCCCTCCCCTTTCCTCTTGGCAGTGCAAACGGGCCAATTCTTTTGACTCGGTAATGAGAAGATGGGTCTCTTTGTCACACTGCTTCTTTAGCTTCCACTTCGCTTTAAGCAGCTCGCTTTTGTTGCCTTTTTGAATTTCTGTTTTTTATCTTTCTCTGCCTTTAAAAGGACTGTTTGTTATCTCATATCACCTCTTTAACATCAATAACTATCTTAGCCAAGCAGGTTTTGTCTTTGAATCTGTTTCTGTTGAATCGTCAAAGTTGCTAACCTCTTGAAGCCCTCTTTCAGCAGTCCTTCTTGCAAATGCTCCCTAATTGTATTTATTGTGCAGTATAGTATGCATGCTTTGTGGCTGTCCACTGGATGTAACACTACCTCCAGGCTTATGTCCAAGATGCTCCCATTGAGTACTAATCATCTGGCAGAATGTGAATTCTGCTTTTCTGGAGGAAATCATTATAGAGCCTCACAAAAAAGCAGCCTCCAAATAGCCAGGGCCCAGATATTGTTGGACTGAGGCGTCTGCACAGGCGCCTGATTAAAAAAGAAGCATGGGCATTAATTGGCCAGCTGATGTTAGGTTGTCAGCAGTAGCTGATGGCTCATTATGCTGCTGGAGCAAAATAGGAGGAGGATGAGAGATGAGCGCGCCCCCTCATACATTCCATTTTGGCCATGCTTAAACCAAGCACACCCTGTAATTTCAGCATCAACACATCACTCAAAGGGTCTGGGGTATTAGATAAATAAAATCTGTCATTCCCATGGATACAAGTTTGGTGGGAGCTGCGATGGAGAGATGGGTATGATTGTGCATGTGTGTCTGTTTGTTTGTGAAACAGGGATTCATGGGGACAGTTTGCTTGGCTAATGGGGTTGGCGGGCAGCACAGTGCTCTCTCAGGCGAACAGTAATTAGCAGGAGCAGATGAGAACATGGTGAGTGTGTGTCCAGGATCCAAAGACGCACTGCTCAACCAACCAGGAACACGCTGTTTCCCCTCTGCCCAATCAGAGGCCCTGAGCTGATATCTCCCTTCCTTGTTTAGTGTCCATCCAGCCAATCACT
This sequence comes from Maccullochella peelii, assembly GCA_002120245.1. Classification (NCBI taxonomy): domain Eukaryota; kingdom Metazoa; phylum Chordata; class Actinopteri; order Centrarchiformes; family Percichthyidae; genus Maccullochella; species Maccullochella peelii. Next base: position 187,394 of record LKNJ01000940.1, read on the forward strand.
GACATCTTAACCTTTAACCAACTCTCCCGCCTTTCCAGCGAAGCTTCCATTTACCATGGCAATGACATGTGTCAAATGGCTACTTAGCCCTGAGGGAATCTCACAAAAACAGAATCCATCAAGTTCAGGGTCATTAAATGTTCACATTCCCCCCATTGCCACTGCTGTGAGGAGGACTGTCCTTGAGATGGAATTGAGATTTTTGTGTAATAAGACAGAATTTAGGAGCACAAAAGCTTAATCTCTATGGCAGCACATGGCCATGATGTACACCTTTCTCTTACATCTGAGATAAAGATGATCTTGTAGCTCTAGGCAGAAATATTCCTCCAGTTTTGCAATTGGCTTGTGCCTTTACAGACAATGAATTTCTCTTAATAAAACAAAGGAAAAGAACTAGTCTATGAAGAATCTAAAATTTTACAAAATCAGGTCTCTATACTGAACCATAGGATTCAACTTAGCTGAGACCGCCGATCACCAAATTACTGTTTGAAGAAACCCAGTATTTTCAAATGAGATACTGGCACATCCCTGTGGGTCATGTCTCAGCGTCTTTCAGACAGTGATTATACTGACACAAGAGCAAAAAGTTGGAATATATCTCACATTTGTTGGGTAACCATGGCAATGACTGCTGTTTCTATGAAAGACTGAACAGTTTGTACAGACCAGCGTCTGTTGCATACATACATTATCGTTTCTTGGTAAAGGGGATGTGGATGATGCTGGTGCTGAAAAGTGCAATTACAATAATTGTTATTGCTGTAATTGTAAAGTTCTTTGGTGATAGAGGAGAAAATGAAGAGTTCTTAAATATAAGTCATATGCAGCTGCTCTTTGTACATGGTGAAAATTACTGCTGGAAGGTTTATTGTTTTTTACTCTTTTGAATCACAGCAGTCATGTGACAGTGACCACACTGACAGTTATCATATGGGTGAGGACTGCACACAAGACCTCGGCTTTAACAGCTCATTTATCATTCATCTGAGGGTCCAAGACAGCCAGAAAATATAGGGGAATGAGATTTCCTTGGCCTGCTGGCATGCTATCTTACTGCATGCACAAGCCACAGCCAGCCTTGCAGCGTTGGCAACACAATTTTTATCCCCTTGCAGATATGAACAGAGCTCATCACTACACCTTTTATTGTGGAACTCACCTGGGCATTGAGCTGGCATCCTCCCATTTTAGTTTATTTTTAGGCTAGCAAACATGGAACTTGCAGTGTGATCTGAAATGGGAATCGGACCATTTTTTATCCATTTTAAAGATGATGGAGGGCTAATGCATGCTCTGATTCAACATGTTATTTGGGGTTCTACTGTTAAAAAGTTTCATATATATATATATATATATATAAAACTTCACCCATCCTCTATACAACACACTCCTCTGACCCAGGATTAAAAATCCCATCATTACTTTCTCTCCTGTGTCTGGCTCTGCTCTTTTCTGTATCCCTCTCATCTTTCCTATCATCTCAGTAAAGAGAGCACCCACTGTCCTGTTAAAATAGCTTTGATTTTTCATCTATAGTGGCTCCCTTGCATTGTCAATACTTGGAAGTTGATGAAAAAGTCTTACATGTGAGGAAGTGCCAGTTTGGATATAGGTATTGTTGAGCGCTGGCCCACTCATGCATCTCGAAGGTGACAGATACTTGAAAAGTATAAAAGATGAGACAGCCTCATTTCAAGCCTAGTAAACAAAGAAGAGTAGATGTCAGACATTCCCCAACAGGGTCCAGTGACACTTGAAACACAGAGCAGCAGTCAGTGTCACACACACACACACACACACACACACACACACACACACACACACACACACACACACACACACACACACAAACTGAACCATACTGTCCTCACACAGCATGCATACTGTACATTACATCTATATTTAACTGGCTACAATCCTGATGTATATTTCAGCAGTGAGAGGTTCTTGATGGTAACTTTCACAGCACAGCGGTTAAAGCAGTTCAACAATGTATCACCCAGCATGTCATCCAATCATGAAGCCGGGTTTTCACTCCCCTCCTGCTCACACACTACAGGGTGAAAATCAGAGCAGCTTCATCCGCCCTGAAGACAGAGAGAGAGAGAGATGTACATCTATTATACATGGTATATGTGGCTATCTGGAATGAACCAGCCGCAGCAAATTGGGCACATTTTGCTCCGACGCTAGCCAGTCTCCGAGGGGAGCCAATTACTACGTTTCTCCTTCAGAGCGGGGCCAAAATAACCGAAATTCCCCCATCTTCCCCTGAGCACGGACAAGGAGCAGGGAGGAAAATGTCCACTCTCTAGTTCCCCATTCGGTTAGCCCTACAGACACTCGCTGAAATCACACATCCCCTGCATTCATAACCTGCTAATGACCCTCCATCCCTCAGAGACCGAGTATAGAGAGAGAAAAGTGAGGGGAAAAAGAGAGGGGAGGGTTAGAGGTAAAAAGAAGTATAGATGGTCGGAAGATGGGGAGGCCCATCATCATGGAAGATAGATGTGTCCCAGGAGCAGGTGATTTCCAGACTGGAACACTGAACATTGGAAACATGGAAATATCCAATACAGCTGGTTACTCCATGTCGGCTGGTGGCTGAGGAGTGTCCAGACAGCCTGGCACTGAAAACTGAACTGCCCACACACCTGCGCTGACCTTCACCTTGAGTGGGAAAAACAGCGAGCAGGTGCTTGGCTTAATGTTTCAAATCAGAGAACATTTTTATGTATAATTAGAGAGAACATGCACTGAGTTTACCAACCAATTTTACCAATTTACCACCAACAGGCCGCTGCGATATGGAGAAAATCCGTCCATAAATAACTACTTTTTGCTTTAGCTGGACCTACAGCCTTTAATTCACTCTCACAGTGAACCATTTCAGCCTCTTTTCAAAATAATGATTATGTAAAGTGCTTCACACTTTGGTTGCAGTTGTACATAAGTGTGGTCAATCCTTATGGTGTCTATTGTGATAACACCATTAGAAATACTGTGCTAAAAGAGAATAATTTAACAAAGTTTGGAAGATGTATAATTAGGCCTCATGTCTGTATTCTTATCAGTGAGATTCTGCTTTTTTATACCTGCTAGATATTAATTCTAAGTGTGTCCAGTCCTCGGAGTTATTTTTCCAGCCATGGTGGCCAACCCTGCTCATACTAATTATCCAGTCTCTCATCTTTATATTTCAAACAAAAGAGCAGGCCGTGAGAATATGTGTACCTCCAGGCATGCTTTACAGCACGAATATATGGACTTTAATGAGTTATCTTAGCTGGTGTGTGATATTGAAATATGGCAATGAGAGGGATGAGGATAATGTTAAATAAAGTGGGAATTTATGTGTTTTATTTGAAGTTCTTAATCATTTTAGCTCATCAGAAGTGCCTTCTTTCTACAAAACTGAATTTATTCTTGCACCTAGATTTACAAACTGTCACCCAAATCATACAGTATTGTGAAAATGACAACAACACACATCAAGTTATAAATTTGAAGTATTTATGTGCCAACAATATGCTCACAACACACACTGGTAGTGGTACATGATGGCTGCGCATAACATCACCTTGGCTGCTTTAGTGCTGAAAAGCTGAACAGACACTGCGTTCACTGTAGCTCACACTACAAGTTTTAATCAGCCTTTCTGCATGGCCAAAACCTGCGACTTTTATGCTCTCACTGTATGGACGTGGCTGCTCACAATAATATTAAAAAAAGCTCACTACAGTTTATAACAGATCTTTTAACAACAGAAATGGGGAAAATTGGACCGCTGAACTGCTCAAATTGCAAGAAAGCTGACCAAAATTTCTGACATGCCAGCGATCCAACTGATTGTCCGACAGATTGTTGAACGTTCAGGCCGTTAATCAGGCACCGATCTGGCAAAAATTTGTAAGTAGTCAGGGGCAACCAATTCAGGGCCACAATCGGGCTTAATCCGTACAGTGTCTGCCTGGATTTTGAGAACTTTACCAATGGCAAATCAGAAAACAAAACTTCTCTGGTTTATGTCCAGTTAAGGTTAAACATGGGTGTGTATTGACAAAAGTTTCTAGATTGTTGTGGAAATGGGTTTCAGGCTTGTGACACGTTACATTATTGTCCATTACATTGCATTCATTTGGCAGACGCTTTTGTCCAAAGCGACTTACAGTGCCAAACTATGTAGGAGCAGGAGCAAGAGATCATCTAAAATTGTGAGTGTATGCCTTTTAAAGAAAGAACTTGTGTACTTGGGGATGGTTGTTTTACACTTTTGTTTTTTTTTAGACTTTCTTAATGAGTGAGATTTATAACGCAGAACAGTGTGTCGGCAAGGGTTTGGGAATTTTGGGCAAGAGTTGTGGAAGCATGTTTTTGTTTTTGGGCATATGCAGACTTTTGGGTCCATTTAGTTTTATGGCAGTTTAACTAGAGGCCAACTTGAGGTAAATCTGAGAAAGGAAATACTCTGAATGAGTTAATTGTGACAAAGAAAAGCAACACATATTCACATTTGAATAACTGAAACCAGAGGATATTTGGCATTTTTGCTTGAAAAATGACAATGGCTATTCATTATCAAAATAATTGGTGATTTTCTGTCAGTCGACTTATCGCTTAATTGACTGATTGTTTCAGCTCTAACTCAAACCAGTGACTCATGGATTGATTTTGTTTAGCCATGTTTACCATCTTTAATGCTCACTCAGTCACATATACTAAAAGACAATTAGTGCTAAATGTGCTCACATATATACATTTCTCTATCAAAGAAACATAATCTTACACCTGTGTTTGTCAGTGTATAGTGAAACCATTGTTTTTTTCCATTGTCTTTTTAGCAGTAAACTAAAAGGAAGCCAGCGAGTATTCAGTCTTGACAGATTGAAACACAGACTGCATCGTGAACTAAAATCCAGCCAGCTGTGTTTTTCTACAGCAACAGAAATGAAACGTGCAGATTGTAATTACTATGCACTCCACAAAAAGTATGAGCCACTTGCTCACAATTATTGTTAAAGTCCATCCCCCACAGAGGGCTGAATTATTGTCATGGATTTTCTGTATCATCAATGATTGTGTTTAGCGAGTAATATGGTCTTTTTTGGTGGGGCTGACTCACACCCTGTTCCCTACAGCAAGAGATAAGGTGGGTGTTCACTGCGACATGATGAAATGATTGTATCTTTTCTGTAAGAGGTCCGCAGGGTGACTCAGAGTGGCATACAAGCATCCATTGTCTCACTGTCTGACTACCTTTCTTTCTTTGTGTTTCCTGCACACACACAGCCTGAGAAAGTGTCCGACTGTGTGAGCATGCGCACAGCAGAGAGAGAGAGAGAGAGAGAGAGAGAGAGAGAGAGAGAGAGAGAGAAAGTGTATCTCTAAATCCCCCCCGTGGACATTGAACAAAAAAACATACTGTGTGTGTGTGTGGAGTAAAACTGTGGCCATCTCCAGACTGGAAACTTTGCCCCTGGGCTTCTCTCTGTCCACTGTCAGTCACAGAGCTCTAACCTCGGAGGACAGAGTCTGTTCTCCCACAGGTTCCCCTTCACTACAAAATCCTTAACTGATAAACTATGACTGCTTTCTTTGTGTTTCTATTTTTATTACAAAGGAAGTCTAAGGACAACCGCATTCTTCAGACATGAAATGCATAACATTGCTGGCTTCATCCATCTGTTCAAGTGTCTCTGTTACCAAAATGTTGGTTATGGCTTCATTCAGATATGAGAGGACATTTACAGAAAGGGCCACAGTGCTATTTGGCATACGATACATAAGAGAGAGTGGTGGCAGTGAGTCAGAAAGTGTATCTCTCTCATACATTTTGTCATCAATTTCATAATGTATTAGAAAGATAATTCTGCTACCTATTTTATAGTGTCTGACAGTGCAAAAACATAGAATGATCAAGACTAGAGCTGTTAGACCATTAGTTAATTAATCAATACGTTGATTGATAGAAAATTTATCTGCAACAAATTTGATAATGGCTTATTATTGGATACAAAAATGCCAAACATTTTCTCTTTCCAGCGTTCCTCAAATGTGAAGTTTTGATATTTTCTCTTTTCAAAAAATTGAAAAAATCTCTGCACACCTGAAAATGTGACAAGTGCGTAGGAGGACAGAACAAATTTCTGCTGGTATATTTATTTATTTACGAGACCGTAAGGGAGACAGTATGCATGAGTTTTTAAATTTTTGTATCACTGTAAATTGGATGTATCTCTTGGTTTTGGAATGTTAGTGAAAAATTCCCACCAGAATTTCACAAAATGCAAATTGCTTTATTTCTCTGTTTCCTGATATTTTGTAGACCAGGCGATTAACCAGTTAATGGAGAAAAAACTGTTTTTTGTGTGTGTGCATAATAGATGATAATTAAGTGACACATTCATTACAGAGATCTTAAGAAGGTGAAACGAAACGTGTGTTCAGTTGCTATCTGTATTTAACCGTGTTGCTATTACTGCGTTAATCTGACGTGACATGTTGGAAAAGTTACTGCTGTTGGTCAGACCTGGATTTTTACGTAAAAGTGACTCTGCTTATTCAGACTTGACGCCTACATGTTAAATTGCCATCACATTTATGGTGCAAGGTGCATGCAGTGTTGCTGCCAGTGTATTAGGGTGTGTGCCTCATGTGGAACTTGTTGTCAACACATTTGGCCTTGCTAATTCCAGTAAGTCTTTTATTATTCTTCTACCGTCATGGCACAAAGCTTTCATGAGGTTTGCCATGTGCGTCACTATGAGGTGCAGTTAGAGAAAAGTAATCGAACTTCCTTGACACCACTTTAACAGCTAAAACCAATATCTGTAAGGCAGAGCACATCTTTTATTCCCTTTTCAGTCTTTTCATCCGAGGAGCTGCAGTACCAAGTGCAGCAGCCAAGGTGAAACAGAGAGTGGACACAAAAGAGGAATATGTTGCATTCCCGCCTACACCTTGATTTTCAGTGAATCAAGCACATCTGTTTAAACAATTTGCAATTACCAGCATTTAAACAGCTAAACTTGTTAAAGTGATTAGCCAGTGTTTACCATAAGCAACATTTTGTACACAAGATAACGGTTATCATTTGCATATGCTAATGTTTGGTAATTAGCTATGCTCCGCTGGGTATTTCCTATTCAGCCCCAACCTACAGGCTTTTTTTTTTTTTTTTTTGAGCGGATTAAAAACAGCAAAATAATGAATTAATTCAATCAATCATGTAAAGGCTAATATATGCATAACAAATGGCAAGGGGACAGCTTTAATGTCAGAAATCAAGAGGCAAAGATCCAAGGATACTCTAAGGCATGAAAGACGGAGCAGCCACCAAGGTAGATTAAATTGTGTTTCTCTGACGATTTACAATAACAAACACCTTGTTTTCCGGATTGTGGGATGGTGGTTGTAATGCTTAGTGTTCAGCTGGGAACAACAAGACAGGCACTTCCTTCTCTGTAATCGCTTGCCCACAATAGAAGAAGAACAAAATGGCTTTGGTGTGCTTTCGGAATTAAGGTAAATCTCATTCGCCCTCCAGGCAGACATGGCTTAGAAGTGGTGACAAGGCAGAGACACTGATCTAATTTAAGTTTAATGTGTGTTTGCACTCCTAATTTTCTCTCTTCTCAGACATTGAAAGGCATGATAAACTCTGAGACTGTTAGCTGTGAGGCAAGCAGTCGGCACCTCTGCTCATCTCTCTTGTCCCATTACCTCAGACTGCGCAGGGGTATTAGGACACCAAGCAATATATCCATTCCCATCAAAGCTGAGGCCAGACAGAGGGGAGGGAATATTTTACCCACACAAACAGATGCTATCTGTGCACGTATGTGTGCATCTCTTCAATTTAGTTCCTAGTTTTGGGACATCCTACTGAGAAGGAGGGTTTAATAGCATGAAAGGCTGTTGTCTATCATGAAACAATTAATGCCTGTAGCACTTATACACTGTAAATTTTAAATTTGGTAAGAACAAATATGTTGTGTGTGTATGTATGTGTATAAATATGTGTATATATATGTGTGTGTGTGTGTGTGTGTATA